>JAMPIV010005579.1:0-102500 GCA_024509875.1 Oreohelix idahoensis | reverse complement strand
TCATCAGTATTCGGGAAAGGAGAGAGGAAAAACATGCCTGTCTAAATGCTAACAGGAGGAGGT
This sequence comes from Oreohelix idahoensis, assembly GCA_024509875.1. Classification (NCBI taxonomy): domain Eukaryota; kingdom Metazoa; phylum Mollusca; class Gastropoda; order Stylommatophora; family Oreohelicidae; genus Oreohelix; species Oreohelix idahoensis. The sequence continues at coordinate 102,437 of JAMPIV010005579.1, read as the reverse complement.
GCGTGACGAAAACCAACTCATCAGAGCCTCAGACGATAGCGTCAGAGAGGCACTGAGCGGAAACAGAGGAAAGAGAGAGGAGTTTAGCGAGGAGCAGTAGGGTTAGATAGAAATACTTAGAGGACAGCCTCTGACTTAACGCTGCAGAATCCATTATTTTAGCATTTCTTGGTGGTGTATTAGTTAGGTGTGCAGAACCGCCTAGAGCGCCTTTGAGACAGTGTAGTCATTTAGTTTATACATCCTCAGCGGGACAGTGCGTTTAGTTAGTAACCATAGTGTAGTCAGGAGCGCTGGCTCTTACTTAGAGACCCCCATCGAGTATATTTCTTTATCCTTAGTTGTTTTCGTGCAGGTGTGAAAGAGTGTGGTAATTTTTATATTGTGTCTTTCACTTGATTGTTCTTTTTCCAGGTTGTGCAAACTTGCACGTTAATTTTGTTTGCTGTGGTATTGATTTGTTGTTTAATAAACTATACAATGTACACTGGATCATTTTATCTCTAACTATACTGTACTTGTATGCTTTGACTGTATAGGGGTGTCTGTGGATAATTTAGTTAAACCTTATCTCCTTTCTGGTAGTCAGAGGTGGTGAGACAGTAGCTAGTAAATAAGTCACAAGTGGCGAGGGAGAGTCAATCTAGGTTCTCCCCCTCGAAGCTATAAGTCTCATCCTTCCACATTCACTGTATTCTCAACTTAATCTATCTTCTCAGACGTTCCTCAAACCTGGTGTCTTGTCTCTGTACTCCAATTAAAGCCACGTTGTGACAGTTAGCTGAACTTGATATATGTAAATGCAAATCAACTTGTGAGCACTAGAAAATCAGATGAATAAAATGTTGAGGCACCAACGTTTATAAACACGAATGTGAATATCTTCCTTGTAACATAGAAAGTGTGTGATGTCCTATCATGTGAATTCTGTTATACAGACGTACGCTTTTAAGTAATGTATAGAATCAGACTTCTGCAAGACTGAAGACAGAAAAGTGACTTAATAAGATTCACATCTAATATCAATAGTTGACTGTCTGTAAGTCTAATTTGAAGTCTGTAATGATGATCTGTAGATGCAGTGTATAACTATAAATCACTTTGTTATCTTATCATATTGGAAAAATCATCTATTTAATTAACCATTAACGTATAGGAGTAATGGAAAAGAAACAGTCTTTTGCACATTTAGCTATTAGGTTAAGGCCAAAAGGCAATCTTAAATAATAAACAAGAAAAATTAATAATACGAGATTAAATTATACAGGAATGAATACTATGAATCCGCACCGAAAATAAATGTTGGAACAGGCTATGAAGAGGCAAAGCTCGTGGAAACTCGTTGGGCTCTCGCAACCTACTCTTCACTCCGTGCTGCGGGTTCGATGGCCACTGATTGCTTTGACAGTCGGCGGCTAAGGATCAAAGAAGAAGAAGATACTGTATTGGTAACTGTGTGCGTGTATGTTTGTATTATATGTATGTATGTGAGTCTAACATACAAGTAAAGGTGTATGAATGTGTGTCTACATGCAAATATGTTTGTGTGTATGTGAGTCTAACATACAATTCAGCAAACACTTTTTATTCTGGATTTAAATCTCAAGCAAGAATAGTGCACGAAATGAAATGTGTTAACCACTCATTGCAATCTAGCTTTCTATCTAACATTAAACTAAGTGATAAAATACTGTTATTTGATGTGAGATCGAGATTACAGTTACTTGAATGCGAAATTCTTTTTGCGTCTTCAGAACCCCCGGGAACTACACAGATACTGAGGAAATCAAGGCCAACACAAACATAATAATCTTCCTCTCGATATCAAGACGGTCTTATTTTATGGTCTGAAACATTATTGTGGAACTGACGACTCGAACCAGACTACTACCAGTGGAACAGGAGGTGAGATAACGCTGACGATGGACGTGCCACGTTCTGAGAAAGCCTGTTGACAGCGCTACAAGGCAGTCCGTTGTGGAATCGACAAGTTAAGAGAGGTATAGGGAGATTAAAGAGCACATGGAGAAATGAAAGAAATGGAGAAGACATGGAAAGAACTTGATATGATGGATGTATGACTTGGCATACCTTTGTTAAAGGCCTATGCTCCTCTCGCAGCCTAAGGTTGATGAGTGATACATGCAGAATAGCAAACACATTAACAAAGAAGTTGCATAGTTTCATAAACGGGTAACTGCGCGAAATGATAAATTGAAGTAGTATGATGCAATGTAGGATTAATGACAATATAATCTCACCTATAATAGAAACCGCCAGCTGTCAAAAGTTTGAGAATCGATTCAAAAATGGACAGAGCTAATGTCATTGTTACATTCATATAAATATAAAATCAATTTTTATTTTGTTCCACTTCAGCATCTGGTGAAAATGTTAAGCTTTTGGAAAAGATGTGACAGTTAGGGTTCAATGCTTTATGCAATAATTGTTAAACTTTGTTACGTGTTACTCTTTTTTTTAATTGAGTCATTTATTGAGTTATGTTTATATAAGATAGAATGGAGCTCGATGGCTTCAGTGTACTTGAGCTCTGGTCTATTTGTGTGGTAGATTTCTGAAGCTAAATTAAATTTAATGTAATTTTATTTTATTTACTACGAAATGTTACAGTTACATTAGTACTTTTTTCTCAGGAAACCAGCTGCTATGCTCTGTAAGGATGTCATATATTTTTAGATAGGTTAGAAGATAGTTATGGTCCCGACTGAGCAGAGGTGATAGGGGTAAATATGTGAGAATAAAGGTGGAAGAAATAGATTTCACGAGTGAATAGTTAAGGAGAAAAAGTTGTCTCTGGACTGAATAGTTTCTCTAGTCCAGCCTATCTATACGACTATATTTTAGTGTAAGACACCCTTTCACCCCCTTATCGCTAGATATATAAGTTTAACTAAACACACCCACACACAATTATATGACAACAAGACACACAAACCGTGAAAACTATGGTTAATTGGGTATGGGTCTGACCAACACACAAGTTTAAGTTCTTTTTGTTGTTTATTATCATTAAACTTTTTACAACAACAAACATAGAGAGAAGTCAATAAAATCATGTTTACAGATATATGAAAATAACCAAATAAGTGCCCTCCCCTTGTTGAGAAAGGATCCCAAAAGAATTTAATAACTGTTACGTACATTTATTACCTAAGGGGGTAGTCTTCGGTCCTGCCAAATGTACGCACCAGTCTTAATATAGTTATATTATTTGTGCGTTCTATTGATTCACGCACTGACGTGCACAATGCAGTGTGAGTTGCTTTGGACGCACGGGTAACCTAGTTTAGGGATTGTGACGTCATGTTTTGTATGGGGCAGTACGGACCATGTTGATGTCCGTGGAATATTTCTTGTATTCGTGGCAAGTTTGTGGAAGCCATTATTTCTATTGATATATATATTGGTCTTCATGTCGAAGCCAATAGTGGAAGTATCATGTAAGTGTCGCCTCATTTCACATTGAATGTTTATCGATTTTTAATTGAAGTATCAGGCCGCTCCTAGTTATGGTCTAGCGGGAATCCATCGTAGTATGTCATTCCTAGAATGGACAAACGGAGTCGATTGCCTTGTTTGAATTACCGTAGAGGGAGGATACCTACGAGGAAACGAAGTTAATTGATTTTGTATGCTTCACATGTTTTAATATGCCGTTTCGCCAATGCCAAAGTCATGGCATGGATTTTGGGAGAGGTTAGTCAACAGAAGACTCTAACCTGATTGTATTGCCGTGTATGACTTTGTCTGGATTATATATATGCTACATAAGTATTGTATGAAGAAAGTCTGGGAATTTTACGGGTATGATATCAAAGATTGATCCTTGAACATGAATCCGTTTACCACGATAGACGTCCTTGAAAGAAGGTCAACGGACTTCATTGTAAATGTATATTAGAGGGTAACAGAAGTGATCCTCAGCTCACTTGGATAGAAGAGGACTTGATTGTTGAAGAATCTCCAAGAATTTAAGAGTATGATCAGCAACTTTAAAGTATGACATTTGCATCTGTAATCTGTAACCATGATCGTCTTGTGTGTTCCACTCCGTATGTGTCACGTTAAATAAAATATATGTACAGTCATCACAGACTTGTGTGCTGCCAGTAAGTGACCAGTTAAACACTACTTGTTGGAGTTCGTTTTGAAGAACATTTTCTGACATTTTTGTTCCTTTGCAACCATTCGCGTAATGAAGTTCTTTACCATTAGAATGAACGACCCAACAATAACCCAAAGGTCAAAGATAAGCACTAGGTTACAGAATAGACTATGAAGAATAAATTCCCCACTAAGTTACTACTCAGTAAAGTACTCAGTTTAGCGAAATAAAAAAAAAGAAGTTGGTACAATGATTATAACAAAGGAAAATATTCACTCTCTCTATCTCTCTCTCTGTCATCTGTGGCCACAAACACTCTCGCTTACCTACTCGTGGTGTTGGTATCCCTTGAAAAAATATAAACCCTGAACCTATACTGTCAGGTGGGTTGCCCAAATATGGCCCCAGTCCAGCCTATATATCGAATAATAATTACAAGGTGGACGCCAAATTTGATTTGGTGTTTTAATTTTTCCTGGATGAAATCGATGTCACCGCAAATAGTTACTGAAGCAAGACGTGCTCTGGACGTTTACAGTTGAAAAAGGAGAAAAGTAATTCCCGTATTGCTAAGCATCTGATTGCTAAGACAAGTGTTACAATATGTAAAACTGATGTTGGTGGTAAATCCTATCGGCTGACTCTTATAGTGAGTGCCGATTTTGAAACAGCGAAGTTATCTGGATCACTCCGTTGCTACGGCTGTCAAACGTCAGGAAGATATGTTCTTTCTTATGCCTAGTGGGCTGGACAAATTGGATAAATAATTCTGGGTAATGTACAGTTCAGTTACGATTTAATCTTAATGTTCATTGTTCTCTTCGGCCAACCGGTTCACGAAAAAACTTGGGACTGGTAGCCACGAAGAAGACACCATTAATCTTTCACTGAATGAAGAAAGAGGACCGAACTAGTCAAAAAATCGATGACCCAAAATAATAATAATGGTACTGGTAATGTTAAACCGCTGGCCGCTGGTTTTTGATCAGGTGCTATATTAGGAAGAAAAGAAGATTTATGAAAAACTGCTACTATCCTATCCACCCGTACGTTTTTCGCTATGGCATGTCGGGAAAAAGGGTATGCACCCTCCCCCGTTATTGCCCGCGAGAAAATGAACAGCGCACAAAGTCAATTATTATTTACTTTATCCATACGCGCAATTTAACAACAATCACCTGGCACTACTAGCTATTTGTCGGCGTCTATTGTTTTGTCACATAACATTAACTCTAGTCACTTATATAATTTCACACAATGAAATATAATGCGAATTCTATTCGGTCACTCATAATAATCTCAGTCAGCTAAACCGTGTCTTATTTTGTAAGAAAGTGTGGTGATGTAATTTACATTACGCTGAACGACTGGCAAGGAAATGTCTACGAGTTAGGTTATTTCACAAGTTTTAAACGCTAGGGAATTATAGTGAATAAAAATGGTAAACTTAACACATTTTAACACTTAAGCCCAATTTCTATTACCATAAATCAGAAAATGAAATCCCCACGAGACAATTTAACACATTTAGCAAAGAATGGTTCTAGTCTGGCGTGTTTAGATTATCCAAGAATTTCTGAGCGACTCTGATAACCGAGAGAGCGCTGTATATATACAGATCATGGGGTTATTATCATTAGAAGATGTTACAATTCACACCTTCTGTATAGTAGAAAAATCAGGAAACTACGTTTCCCGGATCAAAGGTTTTTGTTCATTCTACTCAGTGATGCTGATTGACATCAGAAGACTGGCCGTGCACGGGCCTCTCTTAGATTACGTCCCCTTTCCGCAGATCAATCATTTACCTCCCCCTGAAACGTAGGAACATCAATGGTGGCCGGGAAATATTATCGCCTTTATATCTCTTCAAACAGTCCGTTATTTCTACGCGCATCTGTCTAATGACCGATAACAGGTAAATCAGCTCGCGTGAGAAACTCAGGTAAACAAACGTGATTCGCGCCCCTGTTAAGACTGACAGGTAGCGAACAGTTGGTAAACAACTCTGTTGTTATGTTCCCAGAAAAAGGGCGTGGATTCCAAGGTGAGTTATACAAACAGAAAATTGCGTGGTTTGGCTTAGCCAATGGTAGACACTAAATAGGAAAGCAAAGGCTGTCAGATCACTGTATCAATATTTCCATTCTACGTCACAAAGGAGCACAAAGGGAAATTATAGTTTTATTAAATGGTGGTGGAAACATCCGGACGCCCTGGTAGAGCCACCATATTGGGGTAAAGAGCAAAGAATGACCTTAAGGGGGAGTCCTTTTGCCTGGACACAAGATAACTAAAGTTCATGACTGCTTACGCAGCAGCCATTCAGTCTCTCGGTACATTGGATCACCTCAGTATTGGGGTCATCTTTCATGACTAAGGTACTGGAACGTGACGTCCGAGGTGTGCTTCACAGCTACTGAATACAAAGTATCATTTGGCCGCCCATGATTTGAGAGAGGATTGATGGGTGCCAGATCGGATACCACTCTTGCATGAGTTCGGCACACCGCAACTCTGGGGCTCTGTTTGTTAGTGAGCGTAAATAAGAGACAGATAATAAGGACGATTAATGATCACCTATTCTAGAAGAACATAGCAAGCGATAAATCAACAAGGCTTATATTGCTGGAATTTGGCATCAAACGTAACGACTAGTAGGGTTGGGTATATCTGAGGATGCATCCGTCATGTAACAAAATGGTAACTTTTACAGCCTCTTCAAGTTGGCACTACGGACAAACCCAGGAGTGAAGAATTAGGGATGTGTAAACATTGTCCCTAAATTAAAGCACGTGAGAGGAAGAGATGAGATTTTTGGTCTGAGAAAAGCACCAAAATGTCACGATAAGAGACAGAATTAGAAATGAAAAGATTAAAAAGTGTAATAAGAGCAAAATCGCGGACCACTGTAGTCATTCAGTCATTTATTCAGTTCAATTTATGCTCCTCAATGAGCACAGAGCTATAATTGTGCTCTTACAGGAAACCTGCATCAAGCATTCAAGTGCTATAGGAAAGGTGGTTTGTGAAGCTATTTGCTTTACATGATAAGGTAGCCAAGTCTTTACAAAATCTCATACTAATCGCCTCTTACGACATGCTTGAGTGAACAGCTGACCAATTTTTCTTTGTCTCCTCTGGAACTATACGGGACACCAACTATATAGAGAAGTAGAAATGAAATCCTGAGGACACATGGCATAACAGGGGCCAAAGCAACACACCTCGCTCAGGAATGAAAGCTGTGTCTCCTCACGCCGCTTAACACGAACATATATAAAAGCCTCAAAACGTTTTATATGCTTCTGGTTGTCAATGACTCGCTTCCATATAACATACTCCGCTGTATCTAACACCGAAAACGTATTTTCCTTAGGTCTAATGAAAGATTTTTCCCACAAAAAGCTTTCCGTTTAATGGAATGCTGTTTCTTTTCCCTTCGCTGTTCTAATCTTTGTTGTAAGATGTATCCACCATCTGATATTGTTAGTATATCTAGTTTTTTTTTTTTTTTTTTCTTGTTCACTCCATGGATTTTTTAATAACTGCTCAATTACTTTGAATGTACATTCTACATAATTCTCTTTCTCTGAGTTGACTGTTAGGAATCAATCAATCTATATCCTTTAGCTCCCCAAGGAGCATAGGCCTCCAATAAACACATGCCAAGTCCTCCTGTCACGTGCCATCCGCTCAAGGTCTTTCCATGTTTTCCACGTTACTTTCACTTCTGTATCTAGCTCTTTTCTCCATGTGCTTTTTAATCTACCTCTGCCTCTCTTTCCCTGGGGGTTCCAGAACAAGGACTGCCTTCTAATGTTATCAACAGGTTACCTCAGTGTGTGTCCTGTCCATCGCCAGCGTCTTCTTCTCAACTCTTGTTCCACCGGCACTTGTCTGGCTCCTGTCATCAGTTTCACATTTGTGACTTTGTCATACCATTTCAATCCTTCTATTCTTATCAAGCATACGTTTATGAAATTTCGTAACATTTTGATTGTTCTTTGTGTTGTTCTCCATGTTTCAGAGCCATACAATGGGACAGTCTTGACATTTGAGTTGAAGATTGTTGTTTTCGTGTTGGACTTGATTTCTCTGGTTCTCCATATGTTTCCCAATGCAATGAAAACTCCTCTTGCTTTTTGTATTCTTATTTTGATATCATTGTCCATCCCAACAACTATCTATATTACTGCCCAGATTTAGATGTACGTTTCTACATTTTTAGTGGTGTTTCTTCAAGTTCGAGTTTGTTATCATTTCTTGCATTTATTCTCATTACCTTTGTCTTTTCCCTGTGTATTTTTACACCCACTTGTCGGGAGACATGAGACCTACAAGCTGAGAGAGCCAGAAATTAAGACCAGATATCAGGGGCTTATTGCTGCAGCAGTGAGCAACACAGAAGAACAACCTGATGACTTGGAAACCCTCTGGCTTTAATTCAAGGACATCATAAAGACAGCTGCTGCAGAAGCATGTGGTGAAGTCCGACTTGGGAACAAGAGAAAGAGGACACCTTGGTGGACAGAGGAAGTCAAAGAGAAAATAAGAGAGAAGAAAATGGCATGGAAACAATACTTAGGAGCTAAAAACACAACAGGACAAATGGAGAAATATAGAGAATATGTGACACTCAGAACAGAAGCAAAGAACACGATGCTTGCAGCAAAACAGAAGTCCTGGGAAGAATTTGGAGAAAAGCTAGAAAAAGATGCGCAAGAAAACCAGAAATTGTTCTATAAGACCCTAAAGAACACGAGGAAGGAAAAACAATGCCCTCTCAAATTTATAAAGGACAAGCAAGGCAAATTGCTTACTGCACCGAAGGAAGTAATGGAAAGAATATTTTTCAGAACTCCTGGATGGTGAGCATGGTGAAGCAACAGAAATGATAACCACTAGCACAGAAGAGAAAACCAATGGTGGTGAAGATGACGTAAAGATGGAAGAACTGAAGGCAGCACTGGAGAAAATCAAGATGGGCAAAGCAGCAGGGCATGATGGTATAACACCAGAAATGGTTAAGTACATGGGAGCATCAGGCAACCTATTACTCTTAAGGGTCCTACAGGCAGCGTGGTGCAACAAGACCACACCAACGGATTGGGAGATTGTCATCATAACACCAATTTTCAAAAATGGTGACAATCGACAATGTGGAAACCATAGAGGCATAACTTTTTTCAGTGTCCCTGATAAAATCTACTATAGAATCCTAGAGCACAGACGCCTACCTGAGCCACAAGTGGATGAGGTCCAGTGCGGATTCCGAGCTAACCGAAGTACTCAAGACCTAATCTTCACACTCAGACAGCTGAGTAGGCCCTTTGAGTATAAGAGTGAGATCTATCTTTGTTTCATAGATCTGGAAAAGGCGTTTGACAGTGTCCCCTGGAGAAAACTTTCGCACTGTTTGGCAAGGAAGAACATTCCAGCACCTCTGATTCATGCTATACAGAGTATCTACAAGTCTTGCAGAAATTATGTGAGGACAGCAAACCATAAGTCAGAAGAGTTCAGGATCACCACTGGTGTAAGACAAGGTGATATCCTGTCACCTTATCTTTTCATTCTCCTCATGGACGATGTCATCATGGCATGTAAGGAGAGAACAAGAAAGTATTCAGTGGGGTACTGGAAGATGAGACAGGTATGTATTTCAGAGCTGGCATTTGCTGATGATGTTGCCCTGATTGCTAAATGAGAGACACATCTCCAATCCAACCTGCAAGTTTGGAAGGAAGAACTGGAGAAGAGAGGGATGGTCATAAGCAGCTCTAAAACAAAATCCATGGTGATACAACGTGAAGAAAGAAGAAATCAAATTAAGCTTGGGAGAACAGGTCCTGGAGCAGGTCGACCACTTTAAATACCTCGGAGCTATTATAGACCGACAGGGAGGCATCAAAGAAGAGTTGGCCACTCGAAAAGCAGCAGCTGGGAGACTTTTTCAGGCAATAAATCGAGGATTCCTCAGCAAGAGAGAGGTTGGTAAGAAAACTAAGATGGCTGTATACCGCTCCACCAATGTCCTAGTCTTGACATATGGATGTGAGTCATGGGCAATGACTACAACCCACAAAAGCCAGATCCAAACCTCAGAAATGAGGTATCTGAGGAAGGTGGTTGAAGTAACAAGAAGAGACATGGTCCGTAACCAGACGATACGACAAGGCCTAACATCCCACCCCCTGCAGGCCCAAGTAGAACAGTCCCAACTAAGATGAATTGGCCATGTCTGCAGAATGTGAGGAGATCGGCTACCACGACAAGCAAGCATGGGAAACAAAAAGCCAGGGATCCAGACCCCCAGGACGACCCAGAGTCCACTGGGAGGACAACAGACAATCTTTGAAGGACCGAGGACTAGAATGGAACCATGCCAGGGGGAAGACAGCTGATAGGACAGTCTGGCGCTCTCTCTTCCAAACCTCTACACCTCACGGTAGAAGGGGAACGACTAAGTAAGTAAGTAAGTTGTTGTGACCTTTCTGTGAAGATATTGCCTCCACTGCTTTGCAGTAGTGGTCCAACAGTGGCCAAAACTCAAGAGTATCTAATATGCGCTTCAAAGGTGTCTAACTTCGCACAAGATTACTCTTGGCAGATATGTAGACAGAAGGTTAATGACGCTTCTACCACAAAGGAGGGTTCACAATATATTCAGAAAAGCGAAAACAATGCTACGTTTGGCTCAGCACGTTAATTCTAGAATCTGCCGACAACATTTGTGAAGGATTAAGCAATGGTTTATGTTAGCTTGTTTAAGCCGCCACCTCTGATTAACTCAGGGGAATTCTTATTATTCTGGTATAGCTCAGTTTCTGCCATCACTGGTGTCAATACCTTGTCGAGGTATGGCGGCTTGCGTACCTTGATTACCCCCCAGAGCTATGCCAGCGGGTGTTTTACTCCTAAAAGGTTCTACCAAGCTGGACAGGTTTGCGCGGGCAGGGGTCAGACTAAAGCAGACACCCTGGTCCTCAAGTATGGGTGTTTTAGCATAGGGCTGACATCACTGTCTATGTAAAAAGAAATGAAGTTACGGAAACGGCAACAAATGAACAAACTTTGCTGCGGGATGGACATCCGGAGTCTGAGGCTCGTATGACTGTTAGTGGTGAAAGCTGAAAGGAAGCCACTTACACGAAAATGGACGCTCTGACCGAAAAACGCGAAACAAGAATAGGATTTTGCAATGTCAGAAATATGAACGAGACGGGTAAACTAAAACAGGTCACAGCAGAAATGAGAAACTATAGATTACACATTCTAGGGATAAGCGAGAGCAGATGGACAGGGGCAGGAAAAGTTAAAACAGCAACAGGAGAAACAGTACTTTACTCCGGAAGAGAGGATGGACAGCACAATGAAGGTGTAACCATTATTCTACAGAAAGGAATAGAAAGGACATTACTGGAATGGAAACCCATTCACAACAGACTGATAAGATTAAGATTCACCAACACTACAATAATACAATGCTACGCACCAACAAATGACAGCAATGAAGAGGTCAGGAATGAATTCTATCAACAACTGCAAAAAGAAATGGAAGACACACCTAGATATGATCTTATCGTAGTAATGGGAGACCTCAATGCGAAAGTTGGAACTTACAATACATATAATGAAAGAGTAATGGGGAAATGCGGCAGCCGAACAGCAAACGAAAATGGGGATAAATTAATAAGTTTCTGTAGCATTAACAACATGGTCATTGGAGGAACACTTTTCCCACACAAAGAAATTCACAAATTAACATTCATTCATTCATTCATTCATAACCCTCCACTCCCAAAGGAGCATAGGCTTTCAACAAACACATACCAAGTCCTCCTGTCACGTGCCATCATCTCAATATCTTTCCACGTTCTCCTTATCATTTTCACCTCTGTTTCCAGCTCTCTTCTCCATGTGCTTCTTGGTCTACCTCTGCCTCTCTTGCCCTGGGGGTTCTAGAACAATGACTGCCTTGTAATGCTATCAACAGGTTTCCTCAGTGTGTGTCTTATCCATCGCCATCGTCTTTTTCTCATCTCTTGTTCCACTGGCACTTGTCTAGTTCTTGTCATCAGTTCCACGTTGGTAACCTTGTCATACCATTTTAATCCTTCTATTCTACGCAAGCACCCATTTATGAAAATCTGTAGATTTTTGTTTGTTGTCTTTGTAGTTCTCCATGTCTCAGAGCCATACAATAGGACTGACTTCACATTTGAGTTGAAGATTCTTATTTTCGTGTTGGATCCGATTTCTCTTGATCTCCATATATTTCCCAATGCAATGAAAGCTCCTCTTGCTTTTTGTATTCTTATTTTGATACCACTGTCTGTCCCTCCAACTTTGTCTATATTGCTGCCAAGATATGTTTACGATTCTACATCTTTTATTGGTGTTTCTTCAAGTTCAACCCTGTTATCATTACCTGCATTTATTCTCATTATTTTTGTCTTTTCCCTGTGTATTTTCAGACCCAATTGCGGTGATCTCTCATTGAGTGTTTTCAATTTGTCATGCATCTGATTACGATTATGGGAAAGAAGAGGCAAGTCATCACAAAAATCCAGATCGTCCGACTGCTTATTCAGAGTCCACTGGATTCTATTTCTGTTGTGTGTTATCGATGTTCTCATAATCCAGTCTATTGCTAGTAAGAAAAGAAATGGAGACAAGAGACATCCCTGTCGCACTCCTGTTCTTATCCCAAACGGTTCTGTAAGCTGTCCTTCATGAAGAACTCTGCATGTCATGTCTTCGTATGTTTTCTTTATTAAATTAATGATCTTCAGGGAAACTCCATAATGTCTCATCAATTTCCAAAGTGATTCTCTGTCTACACTGTCAAATGCCTTTTCGCAGTCCACAAATCCAATGTATAGTGGTGAATTGAATTCCAGACTTTGTTCAACTATTATTCTCAAAGTGGCTATCTGGTCTGTACAGAATCTGTTTTGTTGAAAACCTGCTTGTTCATCTCTCAGTTTCTTGTCTATGGACTCTTTTAATCTCTCAAGGATAATCCTGTTTAATACTTTTCCTGGCACTGATAGTAACATTATTCCTCTATAATTTGTGCACTCTTGTAAATTTCCCTTCTTAGGCAACTTAACCAGATATCCTTTCTTCCATTCTGCTGATATCTCTTCCTTTTCCCAGACTTTACCAAGTAATTTATATAACATCTCTGTAGCCGTGTCGATATCTGCTTTGATGGCCTCTGCTGGAATGCCATCAGGTCCAGACGCTTTTCCATCTCTTAGAAGCTTTATGGCTTTCTTTATTTCTTCCTTCGTTGGTCTTTCACCGTTAATTTGTAGCTCTTCTTCTGCTGGCTGGATGTCCGGGGGGTTTTGTGGAGCTGGTCTATTGAGAAGGTCCTCAAAATATTCTGTCCACCTCTTCATTTGCTCTTGTATATTGCTGAGCAGTTTTCCATTCTTGTCTTTTATGAGGCAACTTGTTTGCTTGTATTTCCCTGTTAGTTTCTTTGTGCTGTTATACAGTTCTCTCATATTTCCTTTGGCTGCAGCATCTTCTGCCTCTCTTGCCAACTCCTCAATATAATTCCTCTTGTCTCTTTTGATACTTCTTTTAACTTTTTTGTTTGCTTCTGTGTACACTTCTTCAGCCTTGGCTTTGGAACTTCTGGTTTTGCTTGTGTTCAAATCTGCTTTCTAATTTTTTAATGTCTTTTATCTTTTTGATGGTTTCTGTTGTTATCCATGCCTTTTGTTGTCGTTCCCCTTTCCCCAGTATTTCTTCACATGTCAGTAGTATAGTAGGGAGGTTACGGTTATGATTCAGGAGGTGGCGCGTGACTTTTATGCAATAAAATACTCCGATCGATTCAGGAGGTGGCGCGTGACTTTTATATAAGAAAAATATTAGCTCAATAACGGCGGGTTAGTAGGCAACTAAGGAGAGATAAGTAGGTTGTAGTTATTTATGGTGTTAGCTGGTCGGTGGGGGTAAGGAGAGGGTATTGACTTTGGCTGGCGGGGGTGCCGACTCATGTGTTGTGGTGTAGCTGGTGGGTGTGGATTTTGTGTGGCTGTATTGTGTTGTTTATTTATACAACAACATATTTATACAATATACATATATATACATATATATATATATATATATATATATATATATATATATATATATATATATATATATATATATATATAATATATATATATATATATAATATATATATATATATATATATATATATATATATATATATATATATATATATATATCATTATCTCAGCCCGTAACCCGTCATGGGTCGTAGGGGTGCCATGGTGGAAGCATCAGCAGACAGGGTCCTCCACTGCTCTCTATCCTCAGCAATGCGTACGAGTGTGGAAAAACCGTGTCCTGCCCATTCTTTGATGTTATAAGCCCAGGATTTTCTCTGCCTTCCTCTTCTCCGTTTACCTTCGACTGTTCCCTGAAGGATCGTTTTCGAAAGGGAGTCATGACGAGTTACATGCCCAAACCAGGCAAGCTTTCGACGTTTCACTATTGACAAAAGTGGTTCTTGGTGGCCTGCATAGGTGTTTATCTTCTCTCTAACATAGACATTTGTTTTGTGCTCTTTATAGCAAATGCGCAAAATTCTTCTATAACATTTATGCTCGAAAGCCTGAATCCTTCGCTCCATATCTGCAGTGAGTGTCCAGCCCTCACACCCATACAAGAGAATAGATAATACAAGTGATTTGTATAATTTGATCTTTACAGGAAAACTGATGTTACTTTTCCAGATCACATTCAACCTTGTCATGGCAGCTGAGGCCATCTCAAGTCTTGTCTTGATTTCTTTACATGATCTTCCATCACTACATATAGTGGACCCGAGATATTTAAAGGTGTTAACTTCTTCTAACGTTTGCCCATTTAACGTAATGTTGGTCGGAACATGTTTCTTATGGCTATTCACCAATATCTTGCTTTTTTCTATATTAATTTCCATCCCATACGTTCTTGTTACTTTCTCCAGTCTAGAGGTAAGGTCTTGAAGTTCTGATTCTGATCCAGCTATCGGATCAATATCATCAGCAAAACGTAGGTTGCACAGAGGTCGGCCTCCAATCGATATGGTTGATTTATAATCGTAGAGAGCCTCCTGCATAATATGTTCTAGATATATATTAAAGAGTATATATATTAAAGAGTATATATATATATATATATATATATATATATATATATATATATATATATATATATATATATATATATATATATATATATAAAAAAGTAGACAATATATATATATATATATATATATATATATTATATATATATATATATATATATATATATATATATATATATATATATATATATATATATATATATATATATATATATATATATATATATATATATATATATATCAATATATATCAATATATATCAATATATATCAATATATATATATATATATATATATATATATATATATATATATATATATATATATATATATATATATATATATATGTATATGTATATATGTATATATGTATATATATATGTAGACAAACATATATATATATATTTAGACAACATAGATAACAAAGACCAAGGTTTTTTTAATAAATATATTTAATATCATAGTGTTTTGTTACAGCTTATGCCCAGAACAAATGTATATATAAAAATATAAACAATCGATAATGGCGGAAAATATAAAAATCGATAATGGCGGTGTAGGTTACTAAGGGGGTTTTTAAGGGAGAGGGTATTGACTTTGGCTGGCGGGGGTGACGACGCATGTGTGTGTTGGGGGGTAGCTGGCGGCGGTGGATGGTATTGTTTTGGTATTTTAATTGTGGTGTTATGTTTCTTTATACAACATTAATAATGTTGTAATATATATATATACTGTTCAAAAAAAAATGCAACATTATTGAAGTGGTAATGGACACCAAATTTCAAACTTGTACCAAAATTTTATTTTACGGAATTAATGTTTCATTCTTGGCATGAAGAAACTTTCATACTTTAACAACGAAATGATGTTCATTAAATTTTTTTTGGACTTTTATTCTTTGCGACTGAGGCTTCCGTTTCAGTAAGGTGAATGGCCTCCTCTGGCCTCTATCAGAGAACGACATCTCCTTCACATGGATCCGATTATCCGTTGGATCTGTTGTTGTGGGATGGCTGCCCACTCTTCCCGCAGTGCAAGAGACAACTGTCGGAGATTGGCTGGAGCCACGTCTCGCTTGCGGAGTCGTCTGTCGAGTTCATCCCATAAGTGTTCTATGGGGTTCATGTCTGATGACATGGCTGGCCACGGAATGGTCTGGACGTTGTTGTCCGCGAGGAACTAGGTGATGAGTTGTGCCACATGAGGTCGAGCGTTATCCTGCTGAAAAATTGACAATCGTGCAGCCAGAAGTGGAAGGACGTGAGGACGAAGAATTTCAGCGACGTATCGTTGGGCATTCAGGCGTCCTTCAATTTGCACCAGGTCACTTCTTCCCATGAAGTTGATCGCCCCCACATCAGTACACCTCCACTACCATGTGGAGGAGCCTCATCAACGCTGTTCTGGGCGTAGCGCTCATGGACTCTGCGGTAAACTCTTCTCCGTCTATCGTGTCGCTGGAGCACAAAAAATGATTCATCACTAAACCAAACCCGTCTCCAGTCATTCCCAACGGCCCATTGACGATGCTGGTTCGCCCACTGCAGTCGGTTCTGGCGATGCTGGTCCGTAAGAACAGGACCTCTGTAGGGTCTTCTAGCCCAAAGTCCAGAGTCGTGCAGCCGGTTCCTGACCGTTTGATCTGAAATTCGACGAGCTGCTGACATTGACTGGACTGTGGAAGACGCAGATGCAAGTCGATTCCTGAGGTGACGCTGCCGTATGAAGCGGTCTTCGGCAGGAGTTGTGACTCTGGGTCTTCCACTGCGCGGCCGGTCTGCCACTGAGCCAGTTTCTTGAAATCGCCTCCAAAGGCGACTAATGGTACTTCTAACCACATTAAATTGTCTGGCCACTACACTTTGTGACTGTCCAGTCTGTAAACGTCTAATGATAATGAGTCGTTGTTCTGTAGTGAGATGAGCCATACTTGCGCATTGAATTTTCAACTGAATTTCTTCGAGGAGCGTCAATCTTTTATAGGCATTCAACAATATGGTCAGAGAGTTTTGTGTTCAGCAAGTTTCACGGGATTCTCATGAACCTGTCACGAGTTATTGTCAAAAATGTTGTTTTGACCGTGACCTCTTTCATGACCTCACGAATCATGAGGTGAGTACAATTCAGGTAACCACGAGAAGTTAATGACCAGATGGACACAGTCGATAGGTTTACTGATGTCCAATCAGCGAATATCTTTTATAAAAGTAACACCAAAAAAGTTGCGTTTCTTTTTTTTAACAGGATATATATATATATATATATATATATATATATATATATATATATATATATATATATATATATATATATATATATATATATATATATATATATATATATATATATATATATATATATATATATATATATATATATATATATATATATATATATATATATATATATATATATATATATATATATATATATATATATATATATATATATATATATATATATATATATATATATATATATATATATATATATATATATATATATATATACAGGTAGACAACATACATAAAAATCGATAACATCCTGCACTCTTCAGATAAAGAGGAAAATATAAAAAATCGATTAATTCGCTAAGTATAAGTTTTGTAGCGGGAGATGGCAAATGAGCGTGGTGTGGTGTTGATTTTTGAGTCAGCGGGCGTATTGGTTTTGGCTGGCGGGGGTGAGGACTCATTTGTGTTGGGGTGTAGCTGATGGGTGTGGGTGGTATTGATTTTGTATTTTAAGTGTGTTGTTATGTTTCTTTATACATAATATACATATATTCTTCTTTGATCCTTAGCCGCCGACTTTCAAAGCAGTCAGTGGCCATCACGCCTAGTGGCATCTTGTAGGGCAACTACAAATTGATTCCACTTTGCTCGGTCGGCGGCCATCCTTCGTACAGTGCCCCAACTCTGGTTCATTCTTTGCATCTCAGCTTCCACAGTCCTCCGCCAGGTTGTTTTTGGTCGGCCTCTCTTTCGTTTTCCTTCAGGGGTCCAAAGCATAGCTGTTCTTGTGATGGCATCGGGATCTCTTCTGAGGACATGGCCAACCCAGCTCTAGCGTCTGCCAGCTATGATGGTGTGCATGTCTTCTTGCTTGCTCCGAGTAAGCAGATCTTGGTTGGTGATGGTATTCGGCCGAAAGATTCGGTGAAGTTTTCTTAGGCATGTTGTGTGAAAAGAGGACAATTTCAACATTTCCTTCTCTGTAACTCTCCAGCATTCCGCACCATAGAGAAGCACAGAAAGCACACAGCTCTGATATAATATTAACTTTGTGCTTGTGCTGTATTGAAAGGACTTCCAGATGTTGTTTAAGCTAAAAAAGGCTTTTCTTGTCTTATTCATTCTGATGTTGATGTCTTTGCCTGCCCAGCCCTCTGGTGTTACTATGCATCCTAGGAATGTGAAGGTGTCTGTCTGTACCAGTTGCTGATTCCTTACTGATATGGGCTCAGCGTTGCTCACATTGAGCGTCATGACCTCTGACTTCTTTAAATTGATGTTCAAGCCCACCTGCTGGCTAAACTTATTAAGTCTATCCGTTTTTTCCTGGATGTGTTGATGTGAATGTGCTAGTAGTGCAATGTCATCTGCATACTCCAGATCTTCTAATGTCGAAAATGTAGTCCATCTTATTCTTCTTGGACTGCCCTCTGTTGTCTGTCGCATCACACAGTCTATGACTGTTAAAAATAGAGTGGTTGATAAGGGGCATCCCTGTCGTACTCCTGTCTTCACCTCAAAGGTTAGGTTGCTCTGCCCAACACTACACGTAAAGTTGGCATAGAGGTTTTTTATGATTGACACTATGCAGCTTGGAATTCCATAAGCCCTCAGTATTTTCCATAAACTGTCCCTATGTATGCTGTCAAACGCCTTTTCAAAATCAACGAAATTAATGTACAGCTGTCTTTGCCATTCTGAGCACTGCTCTATAATGTTCTTGAGAGTGAAAAAATGATCTACACATCTTCTGTTCATTCTAAATCCTGCTTTTTCTTTCCTCAGTTTGTAGTCTACTGCTTTTGAATTTCTCTGTATAACTATCCTGCCTAGTATTTTGCTGGGAACTGAGAGAAGAGTGATTTCTCTCCAATTATTGCAGTCTGCAAGATCTCCCTTCTTGGGCAATTTGACAATTATTCCTTTGTTCCACTCATTTGGTGTTGTCCCCGTTTTCCAGACTTGTGCAAATAGTGGTTCTAATAGTTCTGCTGCTAGCTCAGGGGCTGTCTTAAATAGCTCTGCGTTTAAGTTATCATGGCCAGGAGCTTTTCCGTTCTTTAACCCTTTGGTTGCTGTGATGATTTCTTCTTTTCGTGGAATGTTCATTTCTCAGTGCTGCCTCTTCTGCTTGTCTTGCAAGATCGTCTAGGAAATTCCTTTTGTTGGCTCGGGTTTGGCGTTTAACTTCCTTGTCCAGCTGACTGTACTATTCGCTATTTATTTGCTTTAACCTGGGGGACATCGCTTCTGTTTTCTTTCTTTTCATTTCATTTCTCAGTGTTATGCTGTTTAATGTTTCTGGTGTTATCCAGTCTTGCTTCTTACTTTCCTGGAATTCCAAGCATGATTTGTGGCTTTCCTTATATATTGTTGAAATGGTGTTGAATTTCTTGTCTATATCATCAGTCAATGTCTTTTCCTGACTTTTGGCAAATTGATATCGTTTCTTTATGTCAGCCGAAAAAGCTTTTCTGGTAAGGGGGTCCTTCAATTTGCTGATGTCAAACCTTTTCTGTGTAGTTACAGTTGGTCCAGCCGTTCTGAGTTTCACTTTCAGTTTTCCTACTACTAAATGGTGATCACTTCCCACATCTGCACCTTTTCTTACCTTCATATTTTGTAATGCATGTCTCCATCTACCGTTAATCATGATGTGGTCTATCTGGTTTCTGTCCTAACCATTTGGTGATTCCCATGTTAATTTGTGAATTTCTTTATGTGGGAAAAGTGTTCCTCCAATGACCAGGTTGTTAATACTACAGAAATTATTAATTTATCCCCATTTTCGTTTGCTGTTCCGCTGCCGCATTTCCCCATTACTCTTCCATTATACGTATTGTGTGTACCAGCTTTCTCATTGAGGTCTCCCATTACTATAATAAGATCATATCTAAGTGTGTTTTCCATTTCTTTCTGCAGTTGTTGATAGAATTCATCCTTGACCTCTTCATTGCTGTCATTCGTTGGTGCGTAGCATTGTATTATTGTAGTATTGGTGAATCTACCTCTCAATCTTAATCTTATCAGTCTGTTGTGAATGGGTTTTCATTCCAGTTATGTCCTTTCTATTCCTTTCTGTAGAATAATGGCTACACCTTCATTGTGCTGTCCATCCTTTCTTCCAGAGTAAAGTACTGTTTCTCCTGTTGCTGTTTTAACTTTTCCTGCCCCTGTCCATCTGCTCTCGCTTATCCCTAGAATGTGTAACCTATAGTTTCTCATTTCTGCCGTGACCTGTTTTAGTTTACCCGTCTCATTTATTGTCCTGACATTCCAAAATCCTATTCTTGTATCATGTTTTTCGGTCAGGACGTCCGTTCTCATGTCAGTGGCTTTCTTTCGGCTTTCACCACAGACAGTCATACGAGCCTCAAACTCCGGATGTCCGTCTCGCAGCAAAGTTTGTTTATTTGTTGTTGTTTCCGTAACTTCATTTTATTTTACATAGACTGGGGTGTCAGCCCTATGCTAAAACCCCAAACCTGGAGGACCAGGGTGACTGCTTTAGTCTGATCCCTGCCCGCGCAAACCTGCCCAGCTTGTAGAACGTTCGAGGATTAAAGCTCTCGCTGGCATAGCGCTGGGGGTAATCAGGGTACGCAAGCCGCCATACCTCGACAAGGTATTATATACGTATATACATATACATATTTTACACCAGGTAGACAACATTTATACAAAGGGCAAGGTTTTTTAATTGTACATATATATTTAATGATCTCTCTTAAAAGAATACGAAAATCTCAATCTAAAGCTCTAGTTTCAGACGGTGTGTAGCTCTTTGCTTCTTCGGGGGTGGTTGTAGATTAAAGACATCATTATCGTCCGGGAGATTGTCTATGGAATATTGGTTGATAACAACTGGAGGTGTTGTAGTGGTACAAGCGGGACTGGGGTTGTTACAAGTAATAGGACAGGATTTTGGCTGGCGGGGTGATGACTCATGGGTGTGGGTTGGGGTGTAGCTGGCAGCCGGGGTGTGGTGTGGTGTTGATTTTGTACCGATCGATAACGGAGGTGGCGCCGAGGTTTGATAGTCCTTTACACAGTGTAAAATCACTGTTGGTTATCCGTAGTGTTTTAAGTAGTTTTGTTAAGCCATTATTTCTATAATATTTAGTATTATAAAGTGAGGTTGCGTTGTTGTTCGTATCAGTAGACGGTTGAATTGTGATGTTTATTTAGCCCCTTGGTACCCTGCGCTTGTTGTGTGGTGAGAACCGCCAAAAACGTGTTTTTGTCTGGTGGTTTGTGTGTAGGTATTGATGAGAATATAAGGTTGAGAGAAAAATACCATGTAAGAGAGAGGACAAATAATGTACGCGAAGTGAGACAATTTTTTATATATATAATAAGGGGGGTGTAGAGGTGGTCAGCTGGCGAGGTTAGTCTGGTTGACATTGTTGCAGGCCATCTCGACGCTGAATAAACTCTAGATGTATATTTATCAGATCATCGAGGGTGGATGCACATGCGCGCATAACTTCACGCTTCACACAAAAAAATCTTTACAGGAGCGATTATATGTTGATTTTTCACTGTCGCTTTTAAAGACGCCATACCGCAGATTTGTGTAGATTGACCAATTATTTTGGAGGCAGTGTATTCTTAATCAATAACAGGAGGTTTTTGTGTATTTCATGAAAGCTTAGGTATAGGTACCCTGGCCAAAAGTGAGCTCATG
Source organism: Oreohelix idahoensis (assembly GCA_024509875.1). Taxonomy (NCBI): domain Eukaryota; kingdom Metazoa; phylum Mollusca; class Gastropoda; order Stylommatophora; family Oreohelicidae; genus Oreohelix; species Oreohelix idahoensis. The sequence goes on along the minus strand of JAMPIV010005579.1, from coordinate 80,226 downwards.
AGAACGTTGTTATCTGTGTAGATGTGCGGTAGTCTTGTTACAACCAACAAGCTGATTTAGACGTAGCTTTAACTCTTTTTATTGGAAGGAGTTGTACTTTTACTTTTTTACATGAATATAACAACCGATTTGTTCCAAAACCTTCATGCAACTATGTTGCTGCTTGGCTTGAGAAGAAGGAATTTTTATAACCACTCACTAAGTGAATTCCCTTTTTCCTGCCCGCTATAGAATAAAGAGAAAAATATAAAAAATTGATAAATTTTATAGAGGAAGATGGCTAATGAGCGGGGTGTGGGGGAAGGGGGGGGGGGATTTTGGTTTTGTCTGGTGTTTTTTGTGTAGGTACTGATGAGAATATAGGTTGGTGAGAGGTGAAGTGGTTACGTTATCGTTGTGAACATGTCTTTTGATGTAAAAATATGACAGGAAATTTCCGTTTTTTGGGTGAATGTAATTACATATTGATACGGGCTCGGGTCCACGGGGTAGTTTTCTTTATTATTTATATTATATCATGAGTAATAAGTCTACTCACCCCAATGTCCATCTAGTGGTATGTAAGTGACCCCGCACACAGCCGTATTCTTTAACATAAAAAATACTGTCAAAGGCCAGGCTGGACAATTCCAAATAGACAGTTTTATTGAACACAACGACGCTCCGTAGAGATATATGTCACAGGCAGACTAGATTATGGTGTCAGCTAGACAGTCCTTAGTGTCGCTGTACAGTTTTCAACTGGAACAATGTCGAGGCTATTTTCATTCATATTTAATAAAGTTCAAACACTCACGTTCTTTTACCGCTAGTTATGAAACACAACGACGCTCCGTAGAGATATATGTCACAGGCAGACTAGATTATGGTGTCAGCTAGACAGTCCTTAGTGTCGCTGTACAGTTTTCAACTGGAACAATGTCGAGGCTATTTTCATTCATATTTAATAAAGTTCAAACACTCACGTTCTTTTACCGCTAGTTATGAAACTCGGATCGATTGTCGGCGCAAAACTTCGCGAGGAAACCATTGATCGTATACTTTATAAAGTTCCGTTAGCATATGGCATCGTCAGCGCTAAATATAGACTGTCCATAGACAGCGCGCACAGTTGGAAGTCGGATATATCGAAGACCCTATCTAGAAAATCGTAATAAAATTCTAATAGGCAGAGTTTTGCGTATTGGTAGACGAAAAAGCCTATCTCTAACGGGATTTACCTTTGTAAGACTAACATTTACCTTTGTAAGACTGACATTTACCTTTGTAAGCCTAACCCTGTTACTTATTTCTGTTCACTTCATTGCATACAAGCTCAAAACACAAGAGATCATTAGTAGAAATTTAGGAAAGAATCATTCTTTCGTTCGTGTGTTCGAACCCCCATGGATTTAAGGTTTCACTCTTTTTACCTTACGGCAGCTGGTGATAGGTATTGGGGGGAGGGACTTTCTTGCAAGTCCAATCGAATTCGAAAATATCGTCGGTGACCTCGGTCAGGTTTTTAAAATGGGGACTATTTATTAACAGCAAAGTGTCAGCACCCCGACAATAGGACACGTCTACGTGTTTCACGTTATTTATCAAGGTCTTGCCGTAAGCCGCGTTACATAGGTAAATATCCATTAACTTGTTTTTAATTTTGTTATTTTTGCAGGTGCCAAATATGTCTTTGAATATTTCTTGCATGTGTCAAATGTTTCTGACAGTTGTCAAATATTTATAACAGTTGTCAAATATTTCTTACAGTTGTCAAATATTTCTTCAAATGTTTTTTCCAGTTGTCAAATATATCTTCAGATATTTCTTTAAGTATTTCTTCAAATGTTTTTGTCTTATTGTCAAATACTTTTTCAAATTTTGTTTTCCAGTTAACAAACGGTTATCTACTTTGCTGTCCTGCAATTTTCAAACTTTAGTAAAAAATTTTCTTCCAAGCAGCAAAGATGGTCCCAAAATTTTCTCCCACACCTGCGCAAATGTTCCAACCTGTAGATAAATATTTATTAACCTGTTTTTAATTTTGCAATTTTTGCAGGTGCCAAATATTTGTTTGAATATTTTTTACATGTGTCAAATAATTCTAACAGTTGTCAAATATTTCTAATAGTTGTCAAATATGTCTTCAAATTTTTTTTTTTTTGCAGGTGCCAAATATTTCTTTTGAATATTTCTTGCATGTGTCAAATATTTCTTACAGCTGTCAAATATTTCTTACAGTTTTCGAATATTTCTTACAGTTGTCAAATATTTCTGCAAATGTTTTTTCCAGTTGTCAAATATCTCTTCAAACGTTTATTACAGTTGTCAAATATTTTTTCAAATTTTATTTCCAGTTGCCAAATGTTTCTTCAAACGTTTTTTACAGTTGTCAAATATTTCTTCAAACGTTTCTTACAGTTGTCAAATATTTTTTTAAACGTGTCTTCCAGTTGTCAAATAGTTTTTTCAAATTTTTTTCTCCAGTTGTCAAATATTTCTTCAAATGTTTCTTACAGTTGTCAAATATTTCTTCAAATGTTTTTCAGTTGTCTATTATTTTTTCAAATGTTTCTTACAGTTGTCAAATATTTCTTCAAACGGTTCTTACAGTTGTCAAATATTTCTTCAAATGTTTTTTCCAGTTGTCAAATATTTCTTCAAATGTTTTTCCAGTTGTCAAATATTTATTCAGATATTTCTTTAAATATTTCTTCAAATGTTTCTTCCAGTTGTCAAATATTTCTTCACATGTTTCTTGCAGTTGCCAAATATTTCTTCAAATATTTCTTCAAAATAGTTCTTGCAGTTGTCACATATTTCAGCAAATGACTAAGCCAGTTGCCAATATTTCTTGCAGCTGTCAAATACTTCTTTGAATATTTCTTTAAATATTTCTTGCAGTATTCCAAACTGGTCATTAAATATCTTTTCCTGTTGTCAAATACTTCAAATAATTCTTGCAGCTGTCACAAATGTCTCCCAGTTGTCAAACATTTCTCGTAATTTCCAAATATTTCTTCAAATATTTCTTGTAGCTACCAAACATTTCTTCAACTATTTCTTCTAACTGCCAAATATTTCTTTAAATATTTCTTATAGATGCCACGTATTTTTGTCGAATATTTCTTCCACTTTCACATATTTTTCACTGCCATATAGAAATAAGCTGGTGATGCAGGCGTTATATATCGCAGCTTTGGTCGTCGTTGTGAGTTTGGAGTTTCCCCAAACACGTGATATGAGGCGGGCAAAGGCAGCTGCAGCTTTGTCAATGCGGTTGTCAATTTCTGTGTCCAGAGAGAGTTTGTCATTGATGATAGACACAAGGTATGTGTGTGGTGCGTCACTGCCAATTCATAGTTATCGATAGTGATATCTGGTGTACCACCTACCTCTTGACTCAGCACATATGTTTTCTTTGACTTATTGCGAGGTCAAAGGCCTTGCATGCTTTGGTGAAGCGATTCACCGAGCTCTTTCTAGCATCAGATATGAACTGGGATCCCCGGTCAGATAGTATGTTTTCGGGAAAACCCAATCTGCTGAATATTAAAAATAGAGCATCCGCGGAACTTGACGAAGGCCCGGAGTGGATGCAGGGATTCTCAAAATGTGGATACTGCCACAGTAAATGGACAAGACATCACATGTTTCTATTATATATATATATATATATATATATATATATATATATATATATATATATATATATATATATATATATATATATATATATATATATATATTTGACAAATGTAAGAAACGTTGGAAGAAATATTTAGCAACTAAAAAAAATTGAAAATATATTTGACAACTATAAGAAACGTTTGAAGAAATATTTGACAACTGGAAAAAACATTTCCAGAAATATTTGACAACTGTAAGAAATATGTGACAACTGTAAGAAATATTTGACAACTGTAAGAAATATTTGACATATGCAAGAAATATTCAAAGAAACATTTAGCACCTGCACAAATTACAAAATTAAAAACAGGTTAATAAATATTTATCTACAGGTTGGAACATTTGCGCAGGACTGGGAGAAAATTTTGGGACCATTGTAGAAAAGTTTTTACTAAAGTTTGAACATTGCAGGACAAAAAAGTAGATAACCGTTTGATAACTGGGAAAAAAATGTTTGAAGAAATATTTGACAATTAGAAAAAAAAAACATTTGAAGAAATACTTAAAGAAATACCTGAAGATATATTTGACACATGGAAAAAAACATTCGAAGAAATATTTGACAACTGTTAGAAATATTTGACAACTGTCAGAAACATTTGACACATGCAAGAAATATTCAAAGACATATTTGGCACCTGCAAAAATAACAAAATTAAAAACAGGTTAATAGATATTTACCTATGTAACGCGGCTTACGGCAAGACCTTGACAAATAAAGCGAAACACGTAGACGTGTCCTATTGTCAGGTTGCTGACACTACGCTGTTAATAAATAGTCCCCTTTTTAAAAACCTGACCGAGGTCACCGACGATATTTTTGAAGTCGACTGGACTTGCAATAAAGCCCCCCAAAAAAACCTGTCACCAGATGCCACAAGGGTAAAAAGAATGAAACCTTAAATCTCTGGGGTTCGAACACACGAACGAAATAATGATTCTTTTATAAATTTCTACTATTGATCTCGTATGTTTTAAGCTTTTATGCATAAAGTGAGCAGAAATAAGTAGCAGGGTTAGTCTTACAAAGGTAAATGTTAGTCTTACAAAGGTAAATGTTAGTCTTACAAAGGTAAATCCCGTTGTAGATAGGCTTTTTCGTCTACCAATACGCAAAATATTGCCTGTTAGAATTTTATTACGATTTTCTAGATAGGGTCGTCGATATATCCGACTTCCAACTGTGCACGATGTCTACGGACAGCCTATATTTAGCGCTGACGACGCCAGATGCTAACGGAATTTTATAAAGTATACGATCAATGGTTTCCTCGCGAAGTTTTGCGCCGACAATCGATCCGAGTTTCATAACTAGCGGTAAAAGTACGTGAGTGTTTGAACTTTATTAAATAGGAATGAAAATAGCCTCGACATTGTTCCAGTTGCAGACTTACAGCGACACTAAGGACTGTCTAGTTGACACCATAATCTAGTCTGCCTGTGACATATATCTCTACGGAGCGTCGTTGTGTTCAATAAAACTGTCTATTTGGAATTGTCCAGCCTGGCCTTTGACAGTATTTTTTATGTTGGAGAATACGGCTGTGTGCGGGGTCACTTACATATCACTAGATGGACATTGGGGTTAGTAGACATATTACTCATGGTATAATATAAATAATAAAGAAAACTACCCCGTGGACCCGAGCCCGTATCAATATGTAATTACATTCACCCAACAAACGGAAATTTCCTGTCATATTTTTACATCAAAAGACATGTCTACAACGATAACGTAACCACTTCACCTGTCACCGCCCTATATTCTCATCAATACCTACACACAAAACACCAGACGAAACAAAAATCACTCCCACCACACCCCGCTCATTAACCATCTTCCTCTATAAAATTTATCAATTTTTTATATTTTTCTCTTTATTCTATAGCGGGCAGGAAAAAGGGAATTCACTTAGTAGTGCTTATAAAGATTCCATCTTCTCAAGTCAAGCAGCAACATAGTTGCATGAAGGTTTTGGAACAAATCGGTTGTTATATTCATGTAAAAAGGTAAAAGTACAACTCCTTCCAATAAAAAAAGTTAAAGTTACGTCTAAATCAGCTTGTTGTTTGTAACAAGACTACTGCACATCCACACAGATAACAACGTTCTCATGAGCTCACTTTTGGCCAAGGTACCTATACCTAAGCTTTCAGGAAATACACAAAAATCTCCTGTTATTGATTAAAAATACACTGCCTCCAAAATAATTGGTCAATCTACACAAGTCTGCGGTATGGCGTCGTTAAAAGCGACAGTGAAAAATCAACATATAATCGCTCCTGTAAAGATTTTTTTTTGTGAAGCGTGAAGTTATGCGCGCATGCACATCCACCCTCGACGATCTAATAAATATACATCTAGAATATTGATAAGGGTGGATTTAAGGCTGTCTTCTCAATGGTGATAAGGCCACACTGTCTGGCCACTATGGACGTTGCAAGTATAAGTCCAAGTACGTTGTAAATGATAGCTCTGTCAAAATACCACCCCTATCGACACCAGGTATATTATAGTTGAAGATGTAGGGTGTCTTATCTAATTTTTGTTGTTGTTGCTGTGTATATATTAGTGAGGTAGTTCAGAGTTACAGCATATGAAGTATGACATGTGAACTGCTTTGACGTTTCATCATTTATTTGGACGCCACAAATGACAGGTACGTTACATAAGTCATGGACATCAATAGTTCAATATATTCAGCATACTAAAGTTTCTTTATGGATCTGTATACATTCTCCAAGTTGATACAGGTAATCCTAGCTGACGATAGCCTCAGCTTCATCTCATAAATATTCATAAATATCAATACTCCTCTCTGATGCTGGAAGATCAGATGTACAAAGTAAGTCCATTACTGTTCGCACGAGAATGGCATACATGGAGTACAGGTCAAACTGACCTTTATAACATTCCTAAGTCTAACCCTCGACAAAAGGTGCAATCGCTGACATAGCGATGTTCATAGGACGTAGAACTGTTCCTCGGGCTTAGTATATCCCGTGTACATATAAATCGCAGGTATGAAGATACCTGGGGTGTGACTTCTAGTAGAAGAACCTCTATCACTGTAATACGTGAGCGAGCAGAGATCGACCATTGTTAAATTATAGATTTGAAACATAAATGAGGTATTACCTTGTTTCGAAATCAACACCACAAAACACACGCCTCCAGGCGTTTGAATAATCAAGGGAAGGACCTTGTTAGCTACACTAACTCACAAAAAGGATTCCTAATTCCCTATTAACAAATCACAGAGACGCTGCATAGCGTCCTGCTCGGCTCAGAACATCTCATCGAAATCCTTGGGCGGAAAACGATTCTAACTTTCTTAAAGTTGGGACATGCGCAGAACGCATACATCTGAGTAATAATCAACGAGACGATGCTGAAGACCTTCCAGAATGATTTTTGTAAGAAATCGCGCCTTATATGGACAGCAAAAGAATCCTCAACACTGGTTTCAATCATTCTAAGAAACAGTTGACCGATACTACCATATAAGGAGAGTGACCAACACATCGTTCAAAAAATGGACCGATGAGTCCCGTCACAAGAGAAGGTAACCATCCTTGTAAAATGTAATCACAGTTAAACAAGAGTTATCTAGCTTAGACTGTGCGAAAAATCAAAGTGTGCAATTCAGACAAGTTAATTACACAATGTCTTTAGAAAAAATTATACAATGTCTTTTCGAAAATACTTATACAATGTCTTTAGACAAAATTCTGTGCGTAACAGATTACCGCACCCCCCGGGAAAAAAATGAAACATTTTTTTTTTAAATCCTAGAGCCAGAAACAACAGGCTCTAAACGCACGTATGATGCGCGGATATAATGCCTAATATGCGGCTAGCTCGATGCATAGAGAGATAGCTGAGATTATATCTCAGAACCTTAGAGAAAATATTTCCCTAAGTGTAAGCATATATTACAGGGAGGTGCCACCAACATACGCCACAGTGATGGCAACATCATAATTCAAGCCCAATTATACTCATACAAATACAAATATATTATCATAGTATTAAACAATGAAGTGTTGTGCAAACAGCGGTGCCATATATTACTATACCGCACTATAGAATTACACATCTTAAAACAAAAGTACATTATACAGGCATATAATATAATGATACATTGTATTGTTCTAATTAAATAGATGTTCCTAGAAGATGTGGACATAATCCGCTCCAAATTAGCTTAGGACTTGATATACTTCAAAGTTCCACAATGGACAAAATCTCGCAGACGTCAAAGATGTGCTGCGAAAATATCAATAATACAAATATTTATGACAAATGTTAAATCTGTTAATACAGTCATCAAAATACAATATATAAATGTGGCCATGTAAACTTTTGGCCCATATATTGCTAACTAAGCCTTCTTCTGTTATGATCAAATTGGTAACAGAAAAAGGAAATTACATGGTACAATGTTATAAATTCACAAAAAGTGATAACATATGTGCTGATATGTCATTATAGTAGTGGACTGTATATCAGGAAATATATATAACAGAAGAATTAAGTGGAATCGTGTGGGCATCTGGACAGAATGTCTGCCATCACATTATCCGAACCACGGATAGCTCGCACCGTAAAATGAAATGGTTGAAGAGCTATGGCATATCGAGTGGACCTCGAGCTCTTCAAGTTTTTGCTCTGAATAGCAGTAAGAGCTTTCTGGTCGGTTTCCACAATGAAATGTGCGCCTAGAAGGAATCTTTGCAACTTGAGAATTGACCATACCATAGCCAATAATTCACGGTCTAAAACCGAGTAATTCTTTTCTGCAGCATTTAATTTCCTAGAGATATACATCACCGGATGCAGAGTATCAGAATACTCTTGCATAAGTGCTGCCCCAATCCCAGTTGACGAGGCGTCACTTCGAAGAACAAAAGTCTTCTCAATAGTAGGTAACCTAAGAATAGGTGGAGATGAAAATAGAGTTTTAATCTGGTCCAATGAGGATTGACATTCTTGAGACCAGCGGATCAGATTAGGCGATCCTTTCTTCAGTAAAGTAGAAAGCGGTGCCATAATGGAGGACAGATTCGGAATGAATCGTCCATAAAATTGTATCAAACCTAAGAGACTCCGTACTTGTTTCTTCGTCTTAGGGACAGAAATGTTTAGTATTTTCGAAACATTGTGGTCCTCTGTCTTTAAAAGACCATGACCAACACGATGACCCAGGAAAGAAATTTCGCTAAATCCTATAAAGGCTTTAGAGGGTTTTGCAGTCAAGTTATACTCGCAAAGAGTAGACAGCAATTCGTATAAACCCAAATAGTGATCTTCCCAGGAATCACTGAATATACAGATATCGTTTAAGTATGCTATGACATCAGTACGATATGAAAGAATTCGACGCATCATGCGTACGAATGTAGCAGGGGCGTTCATAAGGCCGAAAGGCATGAAATTCCATTGAAATAAACCCCTAGGTGTGGAAAAAGCGGTAAGAGGTTTGGCACGTTCAGTTAATGGAACTTGCCAATAACCTTTAGACAAGTCTAGTTTGGTAAAGAATCTAGAATTAGAAAGTTTATTTAGTAGCTCTTCTAGTGAAGGCATAGGTTCAGCATCAAACTTCGTAACCTGGTTCAATTTGCGATAATCAACGCAAATGCGAATATTATTGTCTTTTTTTCGGACAATAACCATAGACGAAGAGTATGCTGAAGTAGATGGTTCGATTATTTCCAATCGTATCATCTCATCCAATTCTTTCTCGACTTGTGACTGAAAATGGATAGGTATTGGATAGGGTCTGACTCTGATAGGATTATGGTCAGTAAACACTATGTCATGTTCGATGACATGTGTGTGTCCCGGGATGTCTGTAAGGACATCCTGAAATGTCTGCAACATCGAAGAGACTTGTCGATGTTCTTCAGCGGAAAGATTAGGAGAAACGGTAACGTTTTTCCAAGATTCCGTAGAATGAAGTGGGACCATAGGAAGTGAAAGATTGACATCAGAAAAAGTAGTTTCCTCATCCTGTATGACTGACAGGGATGAGTAATGACCATGAGGTACTGGAGAGTCGTCCGTCGCCTGGAAAATAGGCTGCAAATAGTCAGGTCGTTCATGAAATTCCGACAACATATTTATGTGGAAAGTCTTATGCTTTCCATCAATATCGTCAACATAATCGACGTCGGAAATCTTGGAGACTATTGCATATGGACCTTTCCATGCAATAAGAAGACTGTTCTCCCGTGAAGGAAGTAGGACGAGAGCTTTGTCACCTGGACAAAGTTGTCGTAGACATCTATTCTTATTAGCTAATTGCCTTGCCTTTTCTTTGGCAAACTCGGATGACGAAGTTGCTAATTTGCATGCCTCGATGATCTTTTGCCTTAGAGCAATGACATACTCATAAGAAGATTGAGTGTCATTGGTAATATTATCGGCAGTGATGAGATCGTGAAGTAAAGACATAGGGCCGCGCGGTCGCGCGCCAAAGACAAGTTCAAAAGGAGAAAATCCTGTGTGTTCATTGGGGACCTCTAAATAAGCTAAGAGAGCCGCGAGTAAAACCCTGTCCTAATCCTGAGGATGATCCTCAGTTATCTTCCCAAGTAAAGTCTTGAGTGTCCTATTCAAACGCTCAACTAACCCATTCGACATTGGGTGATATATACTGCTGAGAGACCTTTTAATATGTAAAATAGACATTACCTGTGACATAGTGTCGGATATAAGTTGTGTGCCATGGTCTGACAATATTTCCCTGGGGAAACCGAAGCGAGAAAATATCAGCCACAGAGCGTCTGCAATATCGGCAGTTGAAATGCTCTTGAGAGGGATAGCCTCTGGCCAACGTGTGCACATATCGACGCATGTGAGGATAAATTGATGTCCTCTAGCCGACTTGATCCTAAAAGGACCGATAATATCTATCGCCATCTTCTGAAAAGGACGAATAGGAATGTCAGCAGCCCGGATAGGCGCAGCATGTCGTGGTCCTCTCGATTTGACCTCCTGACATACTTTGCAAGATCGACAGTAAATACGTATGTCCTTGCTTACAAATGGCCAAAAGAAAGCCGCAAGAACCCTTGACTTTGTACGGGAAAAACCCATATGTCCAGCACATTGCGAGTCATGAGCATGTTGCAATATTTGCAATCTCATACTCTTAGGCACAAGAATTTGAGAATGTGCAGATGTAGTCGAGTCTTGTACCATACGTACAAGTACGCCGTTCTTCATAGAAATCCAAGACTTTCTACTTGTATTTTGATTTGGGTCACCTTTTTTTGCTAGTATGAAGAATTTTTGCAACGAAGGATCTTCTTCTTGCAACTTTATGAATGAGTCACGTGAAATAATGCAGTGACTACCTTGGCTATTTACTTCATCATCACTAGTCAATGAAGTTTGGGGTGTCTCTAGAGCTTGTGCTCTTGTGACCACTGCATTGGTAGCATGCATATTCTGATCTTCCCAAGCAGCTATCTGCTGTGGGGTAGATTCCCTAACTCCGTGAATACGACCGATAATAAGGTCCGCAACAGGGTTAGGTAGAAGACACGCGTGGACATCTCCCGTAAAGAAGGGAGTAGCAATATGTATTATGGCAGTAGGATACTTTTCCAAAGTGCCACCAAATGTGACACATTTGATGACCTTTCCTGTAGCACAGGATGGATTTACAAGAGATTGTCTAACACCAATAGTAGTACATCCAGAATCAAACAGAAGTGAGACTGGATTACTATTTACAAGACCCTTATGTAGTATAAGAGAACCTCTCCCGTCATGCGCAACTGCAGCAGGGAGAGCGGGAAAAGGGTGACCACAGCTTAAAGTAGTTACGGTAGTTGGTTCGAACAAAGTACTACATTGGGGACATTTATTTGCTCTACCAAAATCAAAAGCAGAACATCCGATAGCATTAGGGTTTTTATTATCATTAACCTGTTTATCTGCTCCCTGAGATTCTTGTTGTACAGAGTTTGTCTGTTGATATCTCTTTCTCTTATGTAGAGATCTACCGCGACCATTATTGCCCCTGAAATTATCATTATTTTCTCTCCTGTAATAGTTATCCTGGTTTGTGTTCCAGTTTCCATAATTGTCATTATCATCTCTGTATTGATTTGAAAATCTAGTAGTTTGATTTTGAGGTTTACGCGAAAAGTAGTTACCTCTATACTGACTACCTTTGCGGAAATGTCTAAAATTATTAGATGCATAATAACGAGGAGTGTCAGCTTGTCTCCAGTTATTCGAAGAAAAATCACCATGTGATTGATTGCTATGATTTTGATCATAATTACGGTTACTCTTTCTATTAATATTATGTTGAGTACCCTGAAATTTACGTTTGAAGTTTTGGCCATATGGTGCTGCCGAAGCAACTGGCATACCTTCTTTTACTCTAGAGTTGCTAATGGTTACGTGAGGGTGCGCAGTCACATACTGGCAACAGTATTCTTCCATTTCTTTTATGTTTTTTAGGCTTACGCTCATGAAGAAAAGAAAGAAAAGATTCATTGACAGAAGACATAACCTTGTCTCTAAGTAGTAAGTCCATAAGTGCTTCATATGTATGTTCTGTCTTAGACAGCTCAACCCAACGTGAAAAAGTAAGACGTATCTTTGAAATGAATTCAGAGAATTCATCTCCAGTATCTGGCAACATATTTTTAAATTGAAGACGATAGCCGTCTTCGTTAAGTTGGTACTTCTTTAACAAGACTGCCCTGATAACCTCATAATTGTTCTTGTCAGGCTCATCTACCATACTTAACATACTCAAAGTATCACCTCTAAGTAAGTTGGACAATTGATAAACATACATTGATTTATCTATGTAATGTGTTGTACATTCACGTTCGAATCTATCCAGATAAAACGTTATATCGTCACTGGAAGCATTGAATGCAGGTAGCTTTATCTTAAAAGTACTTGCATTAGACTTATCTGACATCTTATTTGCATCATTAGCATTACCAGACAACTTCAACTTTTCTAACTCCAAAGCTAAGAGTTTTTCTTCATGTTCCATTTGTGCTTTTCTCCCATCAGCCTCTCTTTGTAACCTTCTTTCTTCAGTCTCAGCCTCTCTTTGTAACTTTTTCTCTTCAGCCTCAGCCTGTAGTCTCTTATTTTCAGCCTCTTTTTCTAGTCTTTTATTTTCAGCCTCTTTTTCAAGTCTTTTATTTTCAGCGTCTATCTCTAGTCTTTTATTTTCAGCCTCTTTTTCAAGTCTTTTATTTTCAGCTTCTTTTTCCAATCTTCTCTCCTCAGCTTCTCTTTTCTGTTTTTCCATTTCCATTTGGAATCTCCTTTCCTCCACCTGCATCTGCAATTTCTTTTGTTCAGCTTCCATCTTTAATGCTTTATCATATTGAGTAGTCGCAAATTCTTCCAATTTATCACCAGTCTTGCCAATGGATTTCCCTTGCTCAATAAAGTAATCAAGTGTAGACATGATGTCTAATATTATGAGTCACAAAATCTGAAATAATTAATTAACTTATTTCAACCTTAATAGTGACAAGACTTAATTAAGTACTTGTATAATCACAATGTTTACTCCAATCTCTGTGGGAAACAAGTCTTTGACAGAGAACTTGTATTATTCAATGTATAATAATACCACAAGTCACTTCTTAATCATAAGGGCACTACACATCCAATAGTGCATAATCACACAATCATCAGTTATTTATCATAACTGCACTATACATCCAATAGTGCATGAACCAATCCACCAGTTAGTTATGATAAGTGCACTATACAGCTAATAGTGCATAAGCAAATATGTAACAATAGTGAAAGCTAACTATGCAAGAACTATGTAAACAATAACAACAATCAAAGACAATGTAAACAATAACAACGATCAAACACAGTACGACAACATTCGCAAAAGTCAACTAAATAAACAGCGAAAACTAAAAGTAAATATCACAAATAATGTGTCGACAAATGCGAAGAATGTAAACAAACAAATGACGTCACAGTGTATAAACAAAAATGGTGTAAAGAACTGAATAATAGGAAGGGGAGACCTACAAATACAAACAAATCAAAACAAAACTAAAGAATGTTAAAAAATACCGAAAACAAAAATGCACATGTCATCACAACTAACAAAAATAGCAACAGATGTTGCATGCAAATTTTCAATTAAGAAAATTGCTCCTACAGAACGCTATCATAAGACCTCTATGACGTGGTATCTCTTACGATAGTCACCTACCCAACCAAACCCGCTGAAATATAAACATATAAATATACAAATAACATATAACAAATTGACAATAAGGATGTGAAAGTATAGAAGGCTCAGTTAGAGTATAAGGGCACAGTTCACAACCAAAACAGGCCACTTAACTTCTATAAATCCAAGCGTCAGCACGGTGCAGAACAGGATGTGATCAGCATTCTGAGGATAAATGATCCAACGTTGATTGACATCTGCTCCCATGAACAGCCATGACGTAGGAAAAAAGCTTCTGATATTGAATGTTGTTACGGCACTTGTCCTTCTTCCTTACAATGCTCGGCACTTGACCTTCTAACTGCTATAAATCGATTCGATCGGCACTTGACCTTCTGAATCAGCGACAGTAAATCGATTTGATCGGCACTTGTCCTTCTCAATCAGGAACAGTAAATCGACTTGATCGGCACTTGTCCTTCTCAATCAGGAACAGTAAATCGACTTGATCGGCACTTGTCCTTCTTAATCAGGAAACTTTGATAAACTGACTAGCAGCGCCGGGTACTTTCAAAATATTTCCAAATTCAGCAACGCCGGGTAGTTTCAAAATATTTCATTGAAGGAAGTGAGTTCAAAATGTTAAACGTGAATGAAGTATGGGTTTGTTGACCCCCTTGAGTGCTGGTACCAGATTAAACCAACTTCTGGCCACCAAAAATGATAAGGGTGGATTTAAGGCTGTCTTCTCAATGGTGATAAGGCCACACTGTCTGGCCACTATGGACGTTGCAAGTATAAGTCCAAGTACGTTGTAAATGATAGCTCTGTCAAAATACCACCCCTATCGACACCAGGTATATTATAGTTGAAGATGTAGGGTGTCTTATCTGGTTTTTGTTGTTATTGCTGTGTATATATTAGTGAGGTAGTTCAGAGTTACAGCATATGAAGTATGACACGTGAAGTCATAAAAAGGGTGAACTGCTTTGACGTTTCATCATTTATTTGGACGCCACAAATGACAGGTACGTTACATAAGTCATGGACATCAATAGTTCAATATATTCAGCATACTAAAGTTTTTTTATGGATCTGCATACATTCTCCAAGTTGATACATGCAATCCTAGCCGACGATAGCCTCAGCTTCATCTCATAAATATTCATAAATATCAATACTCCTCTCTGATGCTGGAAGATCAGATGTACAAAGTAAGTCCATTACTGTTCGCACGAGAATGGCATACATGGAGTACAGGTCAAACTGACCTTTATAACATTCCTAAGTCTAACCCTCGACAAAAGGTGCAATCGCTGACATAGCGATGTTCATAGGACGTAGAACTGTTCCTCGGGCTTAGTATATCCCGTGTACATATAAATCGCAGGTATGAAGATACCTGGGGTGTGACTTCTAGTAGAAGAACCTCTATCACTGTAATACGTGAGCGAGCAGAGATCGACCATTGTCAACATAATGTTAAATTATAGATGTGAAACATAAATGAGATATTACCTTGTTTCGAAATCAACACCACAAAACACACGCCTCCAGGCGTTTGAATAATCAAGGGAAGGACCTTGTTAGCTACACTAACTCACAAAAAGGATTCCCAATTCCCTATTAACAAATCACAGAGACGCTGCATATTTAAAAAAAAAAAACCTTTATTCAGGTCAATATATCAATGTTATTTACAAAATTTGTTACATTTATCACATGGTATAAGGAATAAAAGACAACGGAAACCCCCTCCCTCCCCACCCTTCCCTCCTCCTAACCTAGCGTTGCAACAAGTCAATAGCGAAACAATATACCAAATTATAAACAATATCACATAATAAAACATACTAAAGATAAACCCCCACCCCCTTTTTCTTCCTCCCCCCTCCGCCCAAATAACTTTATTACAAGTCAATATTCACAAAGGTAAAAACACATGTTATACTACATGGATGATGAATGGAGATGAAATGATTGATGGTACATTGACCAAATGATGATGACACCCTACCATGAGATGAGGACATATGTTATGAAGTATTTACAAACAAAGCTACCTGCTTTGTATGACGACCGAAGGGTCGATAAAGGTTATTAATTATTTATTTGAACAAGCAACAACAAAAAGTTTCAAATTTGTTCTGTTATGTCTTGCGTCATGCGTTCATATATTTGTGTAAATATGGTACTGTCGTAATGTCTACCGTCATACACGGCCCTATTCCTACACGTCCAAACAAGATATCTAAAGTCAGCTAGTAAAGTCAGTAGTTTAAGTTCTGTCAGTCCCGACATTTGTGGTAATGTATTCAACATGACCGCTCGGTACATGTTGAGTGGATGTTGTGTCTTGGATACTATTAGCATTCTTAGTTTGTTTAATGTAGGTACCACTGTTTTACATGTGTAAAACAAGTGGTCTTCTGTCTCTATGATGTTGTCACTACACAGTTTACATTTTGGTGCTAATCTGTTTGCCTTTATTGATGATTTGTTGGCAATTGGTGTGAAACTGTGTAGTAGTCTGAAAGTGACTTCTTTTGCTTGTGGTTTGATGTCTATTGCATGAATGTTTGTAAAACTCTGTGTGTAATCAGTTATAAAAAAGGTTGTACCCCCTTCGTGTGCTCAGAGGTATTTCTTGTATTGCGACTAGAAGCTTATATATAAGTTTGGTGTCTTGTTTTATTAAATGTTTGTTCCCTTCTAAATTTTTCAGACATATTGCATAAAAGAGAGGTGGTGTCCCAAAAAAATGGGGTTGATTATTATTTAATTTACAAAAACTTGATAGTCTTAACCCAATATAATAGTGTGCCAGTGGGTATAGACCCGGGCTCTTTATAACTTCCCCTATGTATTTAATTCTTAACGCTTTAATTTTGGTGTCGATATCCTGTAAGGCTATCCCCCCTTTATTTTTTGGTTGCATTAGAGTGGTTTGTTTAATACTGTGCCAAGTATTCCTAAAAATAAAGGCCCTAATTAGTTTATTTATTTCTGTTATAATCTTTTTAGGTATCATCTGTATGTTTGCTGTGTAAATTATTTTTGGCATAATAAAACAATTTACTATTACACTTCTTCCGAAAATGGTGGCCGTTTTGTATTTATAAAGTTCTAGCATCTTTTGAATTTTCTCTAACAATTTTGTCCATGTTTCTTTGTTGGTGTCTTGAGGATTAAAAGAAAAGTTAATGCCATAAATTTTGATTTTATTTACTTGCGTTAATTGAAATGGGAAATCTGACCTATTGCCCCATCTACCTATTCCCATTATACTAGACTTTTGAATGTTTAGTTTGGATTCGCTAGCGTATCCAAACTCTTTGAAAACCTCTAATATATTTTTTATAGAATCCTTTGTTGCTGGAAAGAATATAGTATCATCGGCGTAGGCCAACAGTTTCTTTTCCCCTATACCGGGGACGAAAGTCCCCGTGATATTTGTATCTTGTCTTATTCTTTCCAAAACAGGTTCTAATGTTATTACGTATAGCAATGGCGATAATGGACACCCTTGCCTGACACTTCTCGTTAACTTGAAGGAGTTGGTTAAACTGTGGTTAACCAATATTCTACTTTCAGGTTTGTTATATAAAATTTTAATCCATTTTCTAAAGTATTTTCCTATGTTATTAGCTTTAAGACTTTTATGTAGGAAGGCATGTGATACTCTATCAAATGCCTTTTCCTGGTCTAGGGATAATATGGCGCTCTGGCACTGCCTATCATGTGTGTATGTAATCAAGTCTCTAATGAAATGTGTGTGTCTACAAATGTTCCTACCTTGAACACTACACTGCTGATCTTCGTGAATTATTTTGTGCATGTGTGACTTAAGCTTCAGAGTTAGTGCCTTGGCTAGAATTTTATAATCAACATTTAATAGAGAGATAGGTCTAAAATTCTTAATTGACTTTTTGTCATTACTGTCTTTAGGGATCAGGGTAATATATGACTGATTTAAACTTTCCGGGAGTTCCCCTTTTAAAAAAGCGTCTTCAAATGTTTTGATTAGGATGGGGCCTAAACATGGTAAGAAAAACCTGTAAAATTCTGCTGTGAGCCCATCTGGCCCGGGTGCTTTATCTTTTTGAAACGTACTAAGGGCCCCTTGCAAATTGTCTAAAGTTAAGGGTTGGTCTAGCCTTTCACTTTCCTCATCACTTAGGCTCTTTGTGTATTGTAAAAATTTATCTTGTATGTTTGCGTCACTTTCTTCTTTAGTATATAGCTGCTTGTAGTATTCGAAGAAAGCGTGATTAATGTTGGTATTTTCTGTGTGCTGTTTCCCTTTCATGTCAATTATTTCGTGTATCTGTCTACTGCGCTGGACGTTTTGTTCAATTGCTAAATACTGCCTACTAGGGATTTCTTGTGTTATAGTGTATAATTTTGTCCTAAGTAAAGCTCCCTGGTAGGTATACTGCCTATATTGATCTAACTCTTGTTCTAAGGTTTGGATGTGAGGGTTCGTGTTGTCTAAACTTTTTGTTAAACTAATTGCTTCTTTTAAAATCTCCTCTTCTTTTTTAAACTTCCTATGTATAAGTGTAGCCAAAATCTGCGTCCTATCTCTTATTGTATTTTTTAACATGTCCCAATATTGTGCGGTGTTGTTATTGGGAATGTCTTGTGCGTAACCTTGTATCAATTTTGTTATTTGCTCTGTGTAGTAAGTGTTTTTAAGTAGATTATTGTTAAATTTCCAATGCGGGGATCTCTTTACTTGTTTATGCGTGTGTCCCGTACTTAAAGATGTATAAACTGCGTGATGATCTGTGAATTTAAGAGTGTTTTTTTATGTGGTATATTTTGTGTATATTATAGTCACTAGTGGTGTAAATTCTATCTAATCTTGAAGCCAGTCTGAGATATGGGTTCGTCTTGTCATAGTATGTAAAAATTTGTTTGTTGGGTTCTATTTTCCTGTATGCGTCTGAAAGGTCATGTTCGTCTAACATAGCCTGAACCTGTCGTACAAGTGAAGACTTTTCCCGTGTCTGTGCTCTCGTGAAGCCACTTGACCGGTCTAGGTCAGACAGGACACAGTTAAAATCTCCCCCTAAAATTTTCCTAGTCCCCTTGTAATGTTCCGTTAATGTGTCGTGTAATCCGTCATAAAACTTAGGTCTGTCGATTTTCGTGGCTGGGGCATATATGTTGATAAGTGTGTGTATGTCTTGTTTGTTGTGTTTTTTTTATTTGTATAATGACAATTCTGCCATCATTGTCAGTTCTGTGATGCACTGCATCCCAATCTTCATTAATTTGAAGGATGGCAACACCAGTATGGCAGGTGCCCCGTGCGAACAAACCATGTTTAAGACCTAACTTGGTTACCATTAGACCGGCATAATAGTCTGTGGTAACACCGGTTTGCTGTAAAAACACAAAATCCGGTTTGTCTTTTTTAATCAGTTTAATTACATGGTCTAGTTTATTTATCAAACCATTGATATTGAGAGATATTATCACTAGACTGCATGACGGAGTGGTAAGCAGAGGTTGGCCACCCGTTGTAAACTGTCTACCTGGAAAAGTGGCAGAATGGTCACTTGCCATATCTAAACTATCTGACGGAACGGGGACTGGGTGCAGACCGTCCGTCTTCCTTGAATTACAAGGCAAGGTAGTGGTCTAAGGCTGGCTACCTGCCACAGGTGAATTACTCAACTTGCTAGTTGATGATTTATTTTGTATTTTAAAGGTTATACCAGGCAAAGTTATAGGTTGGTCACTTGTTGCACATGGCTTACACAACAGAGCGGTGACTGTGGGCTGACCGCTTTCTGTCCTAACTAGGCCACTCGACACATTCGTGTTTACATTAGTTGACAAGGCGGTGCATAAGGGCTGACCGGTTAACCTAATTACATGACTGCTTGACGGAATAGTGACTAAGGACTGGCTATCCGTTCTGCACTGATAAGTTTGGCTAAGCGCAGATGAAACCGCGCCGCCTAGCACTCCCACCCCAGTATGAGGGGGGGGGGGGGACTTAACTGCTTAAATAAAACTGTGCGCATTTAAGTGTGTGCATTGTGTACAAACAAACTATCAAAAGAACTATTTACATTTAAAAAACTCAAGACTCTTAAATCATAAACAACACTTCCTAACCTATAGGTATTTTCACGGTTTACTTTTAAAATTACATCAACATTGTAAGGCAAAGGAAAAAAGTTCATTTCTCCGCACACTGGCAGCTCACTGTCTGTTCTTGTTGTAGGTGCAACCAAGGCTTCCCTATACTTGGAAACTAGACAGGTCTGTTTGCACTGGGCCTTAGTGCACGGAAGAAGGAGAACTTGTAGAGCTTGCATCATTCACTCATTCACATTCACTGACATCTGAGAAGTCCCTACCGTCCTGAAAAAAGGTTGGCCTGGGACATCATCGCGTCCATGACATCATCTTCTGTCGCTGTCTCTGTCGCCTAACTGGGGAACAATCTCTCCTGGGACATCTCCGAAGACTGGCTGGGACCGACAGGTTTGGCTTCGTTCAGCTCGGGCTCGTCTATAATGGGCATAGACTCATACTTCGGGGAAGGTTCCACCGTGGGCGCCCTGGGCGGTAATGGTACGTCATGGGGCTTGATTGGTGACCTCTTGGATGGTGACGCCTTCTCCGCCTGGTACCGCTTGCTCTCTTTGGGCTTCGTATGCCTGTTCTCTTTTGGTGTCAGCTGTAACTTTCTCTTCACAATACGTTTTCCATACTTGTCATACGACACTGTGGTGTACCCATCGTCTTCTGTACCGACCTGGGGGTTCACTGGGGCCGGAGACTCGACTACTTGACCACTCTTGCTCTGCTCCGCCGGTGTGGAATCAACTGTGACTTCTTCAGCCTTCGTCTGCTTGGCCTGATGGGGGGCCCCCGCCTCTTTGGGCATTGGCTTACCCAATGGGTGTCCAACACGCATATTGCGCATTCAATTCTGCGTCCCGGTAGGGATACCCATACACGCTGGAATTTCTCTACCGGGCCTTCCATCTTAAGGTTGATGAAGTGAGGTATTTTATGCTCTGACGGCTTGTAGAGAAAGTTCCACTTATCATGGGCCGTTTTGACCCGTGACACCTCCGCCTCCTTATCCCCTCTCACTGCTGCCGCAATCCTTCGGGCTGCCTCTGCCTTCACTGTTGGGGGCATCCAGTTTAGAAGTCCTTTAGACTTTTCTTTGTCTAAATGTTCAATGTAGACGCTCATCTGTGGGTTGGTCTACTCCAGTTTCTTTCCATGTAGGCCTGCATAATGTTTCATATGGGCCGCAGTAGTTAAAGTGGCGTACCACTTGAAGGGCCCTGCAAATCGGTATAAGGTGGCCACGCCACTTGTTCCTACACTGGCTGGCCCGGCCAAAATACTCGTGATGAGAGAGTAAGAGGCCCTGTTTGCCTGGGGCCCTGTTACGGTAATTACAAGTGTTCCTTGTTTGTTGATTGCTCCACCTTCTAGATCTTCTTCCATGTTCAACAGGAAGGTTGGCACGAAGGGTGCAGACATTCTATTTTTTCTCTTTGTAATAAACCAAATTGAAATATAACAAAAACACAGTTAGCTAAGCTAACAGCTTAACCAACTAACACACAAAAGTCCTGGAAAGCACAAAAAATAGTCCAAGAAACGAAACAGATCACAGACGCAGCAAAGGCGTCCTGCTCGGCTCAGAACATCTCATCGAAATCCTTGGGCGGAAAACGATTCTAACTTTCTTAAAGTTGGGACATGCGCAGAACGCATACACCTGAGTAATAATCAACGAGACGATGGTTGAAGACCTTCCAGAATGATTTTTGTAAGAAATCGCGCCTTATATGGACAGCAAAAGAATCCTCAACACTGGTTTCAATCATTCTAAGAAACAGTTGACCGATACTACCATATAAGGAGAGTGACCAACACATCGTTCAAAAAATGGACCGATGAGTCCCGTCACAAGAAAAGGTAACCATCTTTGTAAAATGTAATCACAGTTAAACAAAAGTTATCTAGCTTAGACTGTGCGAAAAATCAAAGTGTACAATTCAGACAAGTTAATTACACAATGTCTTTAGAAAAAATTATACAATGTCTTCTCGAAAATACTTATACAATGTCTTTAGACAAAATTCTGTGCGTAACAAGTATATTCAGCGTCGAGATGGCCGATAACAATATCAACCAGACTATCCTCGCCGGCTGACCACCTCTAAACCCCCCTTATTATATAAAATAAAATAAAAATTGTCTCACTTCGCGTACATTTGTCTCCTCTCTTACATGGTTTTTTTCCCTCTCACCCCTATATTCTCATCAATACCTACACACAAACCACCAGACAAAAACACGTTTTGGCGGTTCTCACCACACAATAAGCGCGGTGCGGGAAAAATGTACCACGTGGCTCAATAAACATCACAATTCAACCGTCTACTGATACGAACAACAACGCAACCTAACTTTATAATACTAAATATTATAGAAATAATGGCTCATCAAAACTATATAAAACACTACAGATAACCAACAGTGATTTCACACTGTGTAAAGGACTATCAAACCTCGGCGCCACCTCCGTTATCGATCGGTACAAAATCAACACCACACCACACCCCGGCTGCAAGCTACACCTCAACCCACACCCATGAGTCATTACCCCGCCAGCAAAATCCTGTTCTATTATTTGTAACAACCCCAGTCCCGCTTGTACCACTACAACACCTCCAGTTGTTATCAACCAATATTCCATAGACAATCACCCGAACGATAATGATGTCTTTAATCTACAACCACCCCTGAAGAAGCAAGGAGCAACAAACCGTCTGAAATTAGAGCTTTAGATTGAGATTTTCGTATTCTTTTAAAAGAGCTCATTAAATATATTTATACAATTAAAAAACCTTGCCCTTTGTATAAATGTTGTTACCTGGTGTAAAATATGTATATATATATAAGTATATGTTGTTTAAAGAAACATAACAACACAATTAAAATACCAAAACAATACCACCCACCAGCTACACCCCAACACACACATGCGTCGTCACCCTCGCCAGCCAAAGTCAATACCCTCTCCCTTAAAAAACCCCCTCAGTAACCTACGCCACCATTATTGATTTTTTATATTTTTCGCCATTACCGATTTATATATATATATATATATATATATATATATATATATATATATATCTATATATATATATATATATATATATATATATATATATATATCATCATCTCAGCCCGTAACCCGTCATGGGTCGTAGGGGTGCCATGGTGGAAGCATCAGCAGACAGGGTCCTCCACTGCTCTCTATCCTCATCAATGCATACAAGTGTGGAAAAACCGTGTCCTGCCCATTCTTTGATGTTATAAGCCCAGGATTTTCTCTGCCTTCCTCTTCTCCGTTTACCTTCGACTGTTCCCTGAAGGATCGTTTTCGAAAGGAAGTCATGACGAGTTACATGCCCAAACCAGGCAAGCTTTCGACGTTTCCCTATTGACAAAAGTGGTTCTTGGTGGCCTGCATAGGTGTTTATCTTCTCTCTAACATAGACATTTGTTTTGTGCTCTTTATAGCAAATGCGCAGAATTCTTCTATAACATTTATGCTCGAAAGCCTGAATCCTTCGCTCCGTATCTGCAGTGAGTGTCCAGCCTTCACACCCATATAAGAGAATAGATAATACAAGTGATTTGTATAATTTGATCTTCACAGGAAAACTGATGTTACTTTTCCAGATCACATTCAACCTTGTCATGGCAGCTGAGGCCATCTCAAGTCTTGTCTTGATTTCTTTAATTGATCTTCCATCACTACATATAGTGGACCCGAGATATTTAAAGGTGTTAACTTCTTCTAACGTTTGCCCATTTAACGTAATGTTGGTTGGAACATGTTTCTTATGGCTATTCACCAATATCTTGCTTTTTTCTATATTAATTTCCATCCCATACGTTCTTGTTACTTTCTCCAGTCTAGAGGTAAGGTCTTGAAGTTCTGATTCTGATCCAGCTATCAGATCAATATCATCAGCAAAACGTAAGTTGCACAGAGATCGGCCTCCAATCGATATGGTTGATTTATAATCGTAGAGAGCCTCCTGCATAATATGTTCTAGATATATATTAAAGAGCACTGGTGACAGGATACATCCTTGGCAAACTCCTACAGTTGTTTTGAAAAAGTCTCCAATGTATATATATATATATATATATATATATATATATATATATATATATATATATATATATATATATATATATATATATATATATATATATATATATTATATATATATATATATATATATATATATATATACATTTGTTCTGGGCAGAAGCTGTAACAAAACACTGTGATATTAAATATATTTATTACAATTAAAAGAACTTGACCTTTGTTATCTATGTTGTAAAATGTATGTATATATGTTGTCTACCTGTTGTAAAATATTTTGCATAAAGAAACATAACAACCCACTTAAAATACCAAAACAATACTACCCACACCCGCCAGCTACACCCCAACACACACATGAGTCGTCACCCCCGCCAGCCAAAGTCAATACCATCTCCCTTAAAAAAAACCCCTTAGTAACCTCCGCCGCCATTATTGATTTTTATATTTTCCGCCATTAAGGATTTTTTATATTTTTTATATATATTTCTTCTGGGCATAAGCTGTAACAAAAACCTGTGATATTAAATATATTTATTAAAAAACACCTTGGCCTTTGTTATCTATGTTGTCTAAATATATATGTTTGTCTACATGTATGTATATATATGTATATATGTTGTATAAATATTGTCTACCTGTTGTAATATATATATATATATATATATATATATATATATATATATATATATATATATATATATATATATATATATATATATATATATATATATATATATATAGTATAAATATGTTGTTGTATAAATAAGCAACACAATACAACCACACAAAAACCCACACTCACTAGCTACACCAGAACACATGAGTCGGCACCCCTACCAGCCAAAGTCAATACCCTCTCCCTACCCCCACCGACCAGCTAACACCAGTAATTAACTACAACCTACTTATCTGTCCTTAGTTTCCTACTAACCCGCCATTATTGAGCTAATATTTTTCTTATATAAAAGTCACGCGCCACCTCCTGAATCAAAACCGTAACCTCCCTACTATAGTACTCATGTCTCATTCCATAACGTTTTGAAATGCTGCCAATAGTCTTCAGTATTCTCTACATCTTCCAGCTGTTGGAGCACTTGGAATTTGTTGGATATTGTGATCGCAAATTTGTCTATTGTTTCTTGATTTCTTAGATGTCCCACATTAAAAATTGTTGTCTATAATTTTGTATTGTTGCAAATCTCTTGAGTTTCATTTTTACTTTGGCTATCAGAAGGTGGTGATCTGATGCCACATCTGCTCCTCTATATACCTTTACATCCTGCAATGATGACCTAAACTTCTTGTTTATGCATATATGGGCAATCTGATTTTCTGTTCTATGGTCTGGTTATATCCATGTTGCCTTGTGTATTCTCTTATGTGGAAACATGCTTCCTCGTATAGCCAGTTGATTCGAAGCACAGAAGTTTGAGAATAGTTCTTGAATTTCATTCATTATTCCTAGCCCATGTTTTCCCATGACTTCTTCAAAGCCCGTGTTGACTGTACCTATCTTTGCATCAAAATTGTGATGTCTCTTCATTTTACTTTTCCCATAATTTCCTGTAGTCTAGTATAAAATGCTTCTTTCACAGACTCTTCTTTGTCATTAGTTGGTGCATAACATTGGATAACATTTACATGTATTTTCGTTTTAGCTGCTTTAAAAGTAGCAGTTATTATTCTGGGTCCAACGGCTTCCCATTCAATGAGTGCTTTCTGTGCTTCTTTAGATAATATAAGAGCTACCCCTTCACTGTGGTGTGAACTTTCGTCTTCATGTCCTGAAGACAGCACCAATTCACCTGTGATGAGTTTCTTTATGTCCACCCCCTTCCACCCCGTTTCACACAGTCCCAGAACCTCTATTTTATATTCCCTCATTTCTGCTGCTACTTGTGCCACTTTCCCTTGTTCGTTTAATGTCCGAACATTCCAGGTGCCAAATCTGGAAGTTCTCTGTGTTGCATCATACACCTCATTGCGAAAGGACTTCCCCTGTCTTGGATGGCTGTGTTTTATTTTCCTTAATTGACTTGTCAATGTTTGTTGCAGTTTTTGTGGTTTAAATTTTTTACAGGATTGGGTAACCAGCCCCATGCCCAACCCTCATTAGTCGCGTTCTACGAATTGCATGGCATGTTACAGTGTTACTATTCTTTGCTCCCCTTTCGGGCCCCGGTATCAGATGGGTGGAAATTAACATGGGAATCACCAAATGGTCGGGACAGAAACCAGATAGACCACATCATGATTGATTGTAGATGGAGACATGCATTACAAGATGTGAAAGTAAGAAGAGGTGCAGATATGGGAAGTGATCACCATTTAGTAGTAGCAAAACTGAAAGTGAAACTCAGAACGGCTGGACCAACTGTAACTACACAGAAAAGGTTTGACATCAGCAAATTGAAGGACCCCCTTACCAGAAAAGCTTTTGTGGCTAATATAAAGAAGCGATATCAATTTGCCAAAAGTCAGGAAATGACATTGACTGATGATATAGACCAGAAATTCAACACAGTTTCAACAATATATAAGGAAAGCAGCAAATCATGCTTGGGATTCCAGGAAAGGAAGAAGCAAGACTGGATAACACTAGAAACATTAAACATCGTAACGATGAGAAAGGAAACGAAAAGAAATAAAACAAAAGCGAAGTCCCCCAGGTTAAAGCAACTATATAGCGAACAGTACAGTCAGCTGGACAAGGAAGTTAAACGCCAAACCCGAGCCAACAAAAGGAATTTCCTAGACGATCTTGCAAGACAGGCAGAAGTGGCAGCACTGAGAAATGAACAAAGCACAGTATACAAAATAACTAAAATCATCAGTGGAAAACGAGGTGCAAACAATATTACATTAGTAAGATAAGCTTCGAGAGTGTAATCCTTATCCAATTGCCCATAATCTTCTTATTTCTCAATTTTGTATCCTCATTAGCTATATGTCACATATGCTGTGACAACTGTACATATGGTTTATTTCATTGATTATTGTCAAACGTCCCGAAAATTGTATCTGTCGATGAGAAGTCACAAGCACACAACACATTTCGTAGACAGATGTTACTAGACTCGTAACAGTAGAACGGAAGACAAAAACCAAACAAGTACCAGTGGAACAAAAGATGAGAAGACAAACATTGTGTAAATCCGTTGATAACAATACCAGACAGTTCATGTTCTGAAATTCCCAGAATAGGAAAGAAAGTGGCAGACCAAAAACATAGAAGACAATTGGAAGCTCAAAGATATATTGGTTGAGACTCTTGATGAACTTGAATAAACCAGCACCACATGGAATTGATCTTACAATAAAGACGACCAGGAATGATGATAGTGGAGTTAATAAACGGAAGCTGTGACAAACATATTAAAAAAGCACGATAGTAATGCAGGTCTTATTTGTGCAGATGATCGGCTCTAAATGAAAAACAAACACAAATTATTATCTTACTTAAGCGAAAACAATTTCATTTTTTCCATGATTGTCTCTTTTTATTTCAGAGCACCTGATATTTATACAATCAACGTTCATCCTTCTGGCGCTGTTAGCGTTGGCAGTTCCATCGCGCAAGTTTCCTGTGGCAATTGTTTCGCATGCTGCTGACGTCTGCATGACTATTGCAAGTAAATATAACGACAGCCTGAGTGATAGTAGATCACAAAATCAATATGCTCTTGTCACTAATACTTTTGAAGTTCGTTTCTCCCGCGAAGATTATACAGAATACAAGAACGGCAAGGCTAGAAACATATCTAGCTTAGACAAAGCAAAGTTTCTTGATGATATGCCCCTTGCCTGTGTGTTCCCAAAAGTAAATCCTTTTGAGCCCAGCGTGGTGGATGTAGCATGTCTGGATAAGGAAAAGATCCACTGTGAGGGAAGCTTCTTGCCGGATGTAACGTACATCAGCGGTAACAAGCTTATGATTAATAAAAGCAAAATTGATGAGTGTATAGGTCAGGATCACTTTCAGCACTGCAAATATCGTCATATCTACCGACATCAAACAAATGACAATGACTTCAGGTACAGTCAATGGTCAGAACCATTTACAGACAAGACATTCCTGGCGGAATATTCTGAGTTTTTACTCGTCGAATGCATGAATAACAAGTCCGAACTCACATCTAGGTCCCTAATTCTAAGAAAACCTGAATTCTTACTTACTTACTTAGTCGTTCCCCTTCTACCGTGAGGTGTAGAGGTTTGGAAGAGAGAGCGCCAGACTATCCAATCGTCTGTCTTTCTCCTGGCCTGGTTTCATTCTAGACCTCGGTCCTTCAAAGATTGTCTAATGTTGTCCTCCCAGCGGACTCTGGGTCGTCCTGGTTGTCTAGATCCCTGGCTCTTTGTTTCCCATGCTTGTCGTGGTAGCCGATCTTCTCCAATTCTGCAGACATGGCCAAACCATCTTAGTTGGGACTGATCTACTTGGGTCTGCAGGGGGTGGGATTTTAGGCCTTGGCGTATCATCTGGTTGCAGACCATGTCTCTTCTTGTTACTTCAACCACCTTCCTCAGATACCTCATTTCTGAGGTTTGGATCTGGCTTTTGTGGGTTGTAGTCATTGCCCATGACTTACTTACTTACTTACTTACTTACTTACTTAGTTGTTCCCCTTCTACCGTGAGGTGTAGAGGTTTGGAAGAGAGAGCGCCAGACCATTCTATCAGCTGTCTTCTTCCTGGCCTGGTTCCATTCTAGTCCTCGGTCCTTCAAAGATTGTCTAATGTTGTCCTCCCAGCGGACTCTGGGTCGTCCTGGAGGTCTGGATCCCTGGCTCTTTGTTTCCCATGCTTGTCGTGGTAGCCGATCTTCTCCCATTCTGCAGACATGGCCAAACCATCTTAGTTGGGACTGTTCTATTTGGGTCTGCAGCGGATGGGATTTTAGGCCTTGACGGATCGTCTGGTTGCGGACCATGTTTCTTCTTGTTACTTCAACCACTTTCCTCAGATACCTCATTTCTGAGGTTTGGATCTGGCTTTTGTGGGTTGTAGTCATTGCCCACGACTCGCATCCATATGTCAAGACTGGGACATAGGTGGAGCGGTATACAGCCATCTTCGTTTTCTTACCAACCTCTTTCTTGCTGAGGAATCCACGATTTATGGCCTGAAAAAGTCTCCCAGCCGCTGCTTTTCGAGTGGCCAACTCTTCTTTGATGCCTCCCTTTCGGTCTATAATAGCTCCGAGATATTTAAAGTGGTCGACCTGCTCCAGGACCATTGCCCATGACTCGCATCCAAATGTCAAGACTGGAACACAGGTGGAGCGGTATACAGCCATCTTCGTTTTCTTACCAACCTCTCTCTTGCTG
Organism: Oreohelix idahoensis; assembly: GCA_024509875.1. Classification (NCBI taxonomy): domain Eukaryota; kingdom Metazoa; phylum Mollusca; class Gastropoda; order Stylommatophora; family Oreohelicidae; genus Oreohelix; species Oreohelix idahoensis. Next base: position 50,848 of record JAMPIV010005579.1, on the reverse strand, counting down.
AGGAATCCTCGATTTATGACCTGAAAACGTCTCCCAGCTGCTGCTTTTCGAGTGGCCAACTCTTCTTTGATGCCTCCCTTTCGGTCTATAATAGCTCCGAGATATTTAAAGTGGTCAACCTGCTCCAGGACCTGTTCTCCCAGCTTAATCTGATGTCTTCTTTCTTCTCATGATACCACAATTGATATTGTTTTAGAGCTGCTTATGACCATCCCTATCTTCTTCATCTCTTCCTTCCAGCCCTGTAGGTTGGATTGGAGATGTGCCTCTCATTTAGCAATCAGGGCAACATCATCAGCAAATGCCAGCTCTGAAATACAGACCTGTCTCATCTTCCAGTACCCCAATGAATACTTTCTTGTTCTCTCCTTACATGCCATGATGACATCGTCTATGAGGAGTATGAAAAGATATGGTGATAGGATATCACATTGTCTTACACCAGTGCCGGTCCTGAACCCTTCTGTCTTATGGTTTGCTGTCCTCACATAATTTCTGCAAGACTTGTAGAAGCTCTGTGTAGCATGAATCAGAGGTCTTTCTGAAAATTGGTGTTATGATGGCAATCTCCCAATCCTTTGGTATGGTCTTGCTGCACCATGCTGCCTGTAGGACCCTTAAGAGTAATAGGTCGCCTGATGCTCCCATGTACTTAACCATTTCTGGTGTTTTACCATCATGCCCTGCTGCTTTGCCCATCTTGATTTTCTCCAGTGCTGCCTTCAGTTCTTCCATCTTTATGTCATCTTCACCATCATTGGTTTTCTCTTATGTGCTGGTGGTTATCATTTCTGATGCTTGACCTTGCTCACCATCAAGGAGTTCTGAGAAATTTTCTTTCCATCTTTTCATTACTTCCTTCGGGGCAGTAAGCAATTTGCCTTGCTTGTCCTTTATAAATTTGAGTGTGCATTGTTTTTCCTTCCTCATGTTCTTTAGGGTTTTATAGAACAATTTCTGGTTTTCTTGCGCATTGTTTTCTAGCTTTTCTCCAAATTCTTCCCAGGCTTCTGTTTTGCTGCTAGCACTTGTTCTTTGCTTCTGTTCTGAGTGTCTTATATTCTCTATATTTCTCCATTTGTCTTGCTGTGTTTTTAGCTCCTAAGTATTTTTTCCATGCCATTTTCTTCTCTCTTATTTTCTCTTTGACTTTGAGAAACTAGCCGTTTAGGGTAAGCAGGTGGAGAAGGAAACATGTAGCGATTAGGTCATCTGTGTCTGTCCAAAATGTGTCACCCAGACAAAGAATCTCTTATCTGTCACGCACCCTGGCCTTTATCAGCGATTAGCAAATACGCTTGCGATTTGTAAGGCTAATGTGTATTCTGATGTCGGCTGCACCCGTGAGTTAAATGGATAACAAACAGACCTGACGAGGAGTGTAAGAAGGAAGATACCAAATATCTGCTACACATAGTAGAGAAAGAAATAAATTGCGACAGTTGAAAGCACACATTAAAAATCAGTACAAACATATAACTGATACTGCCATAGTGAAACATAGATCGATAAGGATCGCCCCATACTGTCACAGTCACAAAACTTGTTCTGTGCTTCCTGATTTGATTGCTGCTGCTGTCAGTTGGATTACAAATTCCACATAATAAATATTACACTGCAGTCTACGTCATACTGTCACGTAGACAGTGACTTAATTTATTTTTCCATCTCGTCTCAATGTTATTACTCTTTAATGTTCTGTTTTCCTTTACATTTTGTTTCTCTTTGCTTTGCTACCTGTGTGGCCCAATTGTTTTCTCCTTCTCAAACCCCACCCGAGGTTGTTTACGTTCAAGCCTGCAGCGGTCAGCGAACGATAATGTTACGTCAACACACCTGGCCTGATAAGAAGAACGTCTGTTACGCTTAAAGTGTTAGCCACGAGCGGCTAGTACCCTTTGAGGCCTGGGTAACGAGTTTGATCTGTTTCAGGGGGAGATAACAATCGCGGTCAGTTTGTGGGTTGTTTGCCCTTAGATGAGCAAAGAGCACATAATATTATGATTGTCTCTCTGGGGGAATTTTCGCAAAGTTGTTGCTTCTGAAACCTTTGTCTTACCCGGTATTACGCATTACGCCGATACATCTGTAGAATCAGGCTATGCAGGTGTCCCGGGTAGAATGGTTTGTAAGCTATAAGATTTGAAATTTTACTACGTCAAACACACTCGTAGAAGATTCCTGGCCCGAGATGGACCATCATGAGAATTAGGCAGACTTTAACAGAACTAAAATGTTAAGGCCTTTCTCTAGTCATTTTCTGGGTGAGTTGACATATCGTATAATATGATATATTCATGTTACAGAGTTTTTATATATATCTGGTAGGAATGTGAGGACTTCTCCCAGTAATTTACTTCAGTGATAGTGTTGTGCCGTATTCAGCCTTAATTAAGTGGTGTTTAAGCTGTTTTTGGTTTATAATGAGTTAAATGATAGACTTACAAAAACAAACACTCACTAGGCGTAGAATAAGTCCACAGATGCTTATCATGGGTTAAGAATAGGCATTAACTGTCATTTCTGTAAGATAATGTCAGAGGTGGATTATTCACTTAAACACTGAATTATAGGAGATAGTCGCTTATTCCTTGTTGATAGATATTTTTAGTGGCTGGGGAGAATCATTTTATGCTTACTTGTGTAGCTAGACTCTAGCCATAACTTTCACAGGAGCAGCCACCAGCCATAGAAAACATTTTACCTTATGACTCAGTCACAACTGTATTATAGCAAGAACATTGCATTTTCTTTGTACTCATTTTGTGGAATATTAATATATTTCCACAAGGGGACATACGATTTATTTGTGTAATGTCACATGCTGTAATCTGCTTATGTAAATTCATTTAATGTTGTAAGATGAATAACATAACCATTCAGCTGTATGTTGAGATTGGGAGAAGAGGAGGAGATTTTGCTGTCAGAACATTTACTGACAGTTACATGGGTGTAAAAAAGATATTAAGCCTATGCGGGCACATGCTATAATTGATAGAATGGAAGGGGCGGAGCATGACTAGGTTATAAAACATTAGATTGATTTTGTTGTTGCTTGAGGTAAAAGGTTTTTTTTTGGGTCTCAGTTTCAGGGAGACCGAATCGCTAGAGCAGACTCCAGTCAAAAGGAGAACGACATGTCCTCTTCGATCTAGAGGGTTTCTGAATACCGCTAGCGTCACGAGTAGTCAAACCCCGTTCCTGAACCTAAACCCTTTTGTCAACGCCAAGTTAAGCTCACGCAGTGCCACGAGCCAAAGCTAAATCTGGAATCATCAAATGCAGTAGTAGTTCTCTACTCGCCTATTGGATCACCAGTCAGAGCATTGCCGCTCCCAGAATATCAAAACCGCCCAGCATGTCTATAGCAAAATCTGATATCACCAAAGTTTTGTGCCTAAACGGGGCACTCAGCCAAACCACAGTCAAGCCAGCCAACAACCGGATTTAAAGCCAATTCTAGCGCCGGATAAGAACGCCTTGGGACCAGTTGTCCTCAAGCGACTTCGTCCTATGGTTTATTTCTGGATTATTAGAGCCTCGCACTCAGGAGCGGCCAGCCAAAAGAAGGACAGGCTGTCGCTAAGTTCATTCAGTTGGTCAGCAGGAGATAAACAGCGTCCCCCAGCCCACCTCGCGCCAGTAGGGCAGAGTCACCAACGTTTAGTACCAACAAGGACAGTTTTGTAGGCTTAGTCCCTCACGAAGGATCTACATATAAGACACTGTCTGGACTATTTCATCTGGTCCCCGAAAACGGACGGACTGACACACAGTTTATTCCTTTTGGTAAACAGGAGGTAAATATAGTCTTCCAGCCCACCTCGCGCCAGTAGGGAGGAGTCACCAACGATAGCGCCTATACAGTGATTTTATTCAGGTTAATTCCATCACACATGGAGGATATATACGAAAAAACCACTTACTGGAGCTATTTCATCTGGTCCCCGAAAACGGAAGGACTGCCACTCGATTATTTATCTCTCTGTGTTCTACAGGTTCATGTCGGTGGTCTGTGTGTGTGTGTTTGTTGGTGGATTTGCATTATTGATGACTATTGATAAATATTTGATTATTGATGTAATTTATGCTGCGTATGATGATATGCATTAATTCCATGCTTTTCTTCTTTAATAAAGTTTACACATTTATTAATGCGCGGTTCCCGACCCTTTTCATCCATAATTAACTTGTTTTTTAGCTCTTTACTAGAATCTCTATGTATGATAAGAGAAAAGAGAGAGAGCAGGAGATGCTTAGACAGTAAAAGTGAGTTGAGGCTTGGAGAGAGAGTTCACTTTTGATAAATCTTCTTCCAGGTTGTCTCAAGTCCATCTCCTATTTACACCTTTCTGTGTGTGTAATCTATAACTCTGTCAGTCCACTATCCCTTGTCGATTTCACTACTATTGTCCAACTTGACAAATACTCTACACTTTACTCAACCACGACACATACTTCTAGGTTTCGGCTACAAGGCTGCTTCGTGGATTAATTAACCACAGCCTATTGTTGAAAGTGTCTATCGCTCCAGCACATACAGGCTGTCGCCTTTGCCATCCAGTCTTTTTCGGCAACACCGTTCGACCCATTAACAGCCAGTTAACTCGGATTATACGGACATGCCAACAGAAAGGATTCGTCGATAGCCAGTACTTGTGAAGCACCCATTACTCGTGATGTCTGGAGTATAACACACTACATCGATTTCTGTTACCTACACGTAAGCAGTAGTCTTGCGTCCTGGATTATTTACCTACAGCACATAGTGCCGTCATTTGCTGATAACCATCTTCTCAGCACATACGGAATTTCGCCTTTGCCATCTAATCATTTTCGGCAACACGGTCCGACCCATTGATAGCCGGTTACCTCTGAGTATACTGACAGAACGACCGAGAGGAGTAGTAAGTTGCCAGTACTCATCACCTATCTTATAGTTCAATTCTTCATTATCCAGTATAAGAGGCGCCTCAGCTCGCCTACTGGATACTCGATCGCCAGTAAAAGTCCTCGTTGTTTGGATATAGATAGACCAGTGGGTGCAAGTATTTCTGTACTGTTTTAATCGCCTTCACCTGCAACTATATCCACCAGCCACTTGAAATTGTAAACGCATAGGATTTACGACGCTGTTACAGAGACAGCTTATCTCCTTAGCCTTAGAATACCAAAGTTGGTAGAACAGCGTAGTGGTTTTCCTAACTGAGGAATAACTTACCTACCCGGAATATTGACAATACAGGAGTGGCCGCTTGATCGCGAAACTGGGAGCCTACCCTATTTTGTTAGATTATCTTGGTAATGAGAAAGTGTACGGGTGTTGGTGGTGTGGAGTGAGACGTTTTGCCTGTGAGATTGAGTGAAGTATTTTTCTGTGAATGTGACATATAATCACAAGCCCATCAGAGCTAGTGGAGTTATTTTTGTTGTTGTTGTCGTAGTTTCTTTAATAAATATAGTGATATATTCTAAGCGGTCAGAATTAATTCTATTCTAACTGTCACTTGATGGTTGCCATTGCAGTCGTTACTATAATAGATAATCCTTTTTAGCATGAGAGGACAGAGAAGGGTATGACAAAGTCTACAGTATGACTGGGAAGTAGACCTTAAATATTTGGTAATATCTCTCTTCTCCCCAGAAGTCATATCTCTCTCGATATTTTAATAAGTGATTTTAATTTTCTCTACTTTCACATTACTCATTCATATTCTGTCTAAACTCGACATCCTCTATTTCCATACTCGCGACAATTATATATGTCATATATACAATCAGACTTACAGGTCTTGTAGACTTTGAACGGGATGCGACTCGCCAAAACGAGGCAAAATGTTTTTGTTTTTTTTAAATGTGTCATGAAAAAATCTGTATGTCGATGTTCCAAATTCTTGACATTCTGTTTGCTTATTTACATAATAGGCCGTCATATTAATGTATTTGGATCAATCAATTATGTATACTGTTCAAAAATAGAAACGCATAGCTATCCGAGGGTGCGTTAGTATGAGTTTGTAAGTAAAATTTGGTGCTAGGGTATATAAAAATCAACGGGCTGATCACCTGTTTGCTAGTCAATTTGATTACGGAAACAATGGCAAGTCGATTAATTTGTCGTTGCCCTAAAGATGCCATTAGGCATGATGGGTTACAGCGGCAAAGAAATCGATTTGTTGTTGCCCTAAGACGCCACTAGGCGTACTGGCCACCGACTGCTTTGTCGGTTGGTGGCTAAGGATGGAAGAAGAAGAAGAAGTATATAAAAGCCAGCCTCAAATGTTCTTCACAGTGTCAACTGCCCTTGTTGACGTGAATTGCGTTCGTTTTTGTAATCGTTACAACGCAGTAGTCAATAGTGTTTATGGCGCAATTTTTGACCACAGCTCATGTTGCGCGCACGTGAAAGCAACAAAATTTGGGGTGAACTCTATTCACTGACTACGCAACTGAAACCCTATAAAAGGATAACGCTACACAAAAAAAAATTCAGTTCATTTTCAAGCAGACATTTATGGCGTCTCTATCGATAAATTTAAGGAACATTGCTATTGGCCGACTGCATGTAGGCAAAAGTCAAAGTCAGGTTGCCAGGCATCTAAACGTGCATCAGAGTACCATCAGTCGACTTTGGCACCGGTTCCAAGCCACTGGCTCAGTTGAAGACCGGTATCGCAGTGGACGACCCAGAGTGATAACAGCAGCTGAGGATCGCTTTATTCGGCTTCGTCACCACAGAGACAGGTTTACATCAGCTTCCTCAACTGCCCAGTCATTGCCTGCAGGACGTCATGTGTCTGATCAAACTGTCCGGAATAGACTGCATGACGCTGGACTTTGGGCACAACGACCTCACCGAGGACCTGTCCTTACGCGCCGCCATCGCCAAAATCGACTTCTTTGGGCCAACTAGCATCGTCCCTGGGCAGCTGACAATCAATGGAGACGTGTCTGGTTTAGTGACGAATCTTTCTTTTTGTTGCAGCGTCATGATTGACGGCGTAGGGTCTACCGTAAGCGAAATGAACATTTTGCCCAAAATTACGTTGATGAAGCTCCGCCGCACAGTGGTGGAGGTGCAATGGTGTGGGGAATGATCAGTTACAACGGAAGGAGTCAATTGGTGCACATTGAAGGAGGCTTGAATGCGCAACGATACGTCAATGAAATTCTTCGACCCCATGTCCTTCCACTTTTGGCTGCCTAAAGGTCTGTGTTTCAACAGGACAACGCCAGACCCCATTGTGCACGATTGACCACGCAGTTCCTGACTGCCAACAACATTCTCACCCTTCCCTGGCCATCCCTGTCTCCAGACATGAGTCCGATTGAGCACCTGTGGGATGAGCTGCATTGACGTGTTTGTCGCCAAGACGTTACTCCAGCCAATCGTCGTGATCTGTTCCAGGCACTCCAGGAAGAGTGGGCAGCCATCCCACTGGCCCACATCAGACGTCTGATCGCATCCATGCCCAGGAGATGTCAGTCGCTGATCGATGCAAGAGGAGGCCACACATCATACTAACGGGAAAGCCCGTACGCCAAAAAACTCTCGTGACCCAGATGCGAAACAACTGTCAATTGATTGGTTGAACCCTGAGGTATTCTTGTGTGCAATTTGAACAATTAACTAATTAAATTTAAAAAGTTATTGAATGTCAAAATTATGGCTATGTGTATGCCTTCAGTAGCTATGCGTTTCTGTTTTTGAACAGTATACTTTCTTTTGATGTGTGTTTTTTTAAAAATAATATACACATATATTTTGTAATCTTTCTTCTATTTTTACTGATATATTTCTATTTACATCAAAAATATGTATGACTGCCGTGATAATTAATGGGTTTTTACATTTTATTTTGAATTTGCAAAGTAATAAATGTAGAGCAAAGGCATTAAGCCACATTAGGATTTTTAATGAGATTGAAGGCCCTGCGTCACATAATTATATTACATGACCCCCAGTCGCGGGACAGTGACATATTTGTTATTAATACTCACCAATTAATACTGCCATCCCATTAGAAGTGTACACTGCAGTATGTGCATTCTGGACCACATTTTGCTAAAGTTGTGTTAACTTTTTTCAAGTAGAAGTACTGTATATGACCTGAATTTGGGGTATAGCTGGGGTGAAACCTTCTGTTCACCGAGGATTAAAAAACCTATCCCTCTTGTCAGGAATCCATCACCTTGCCTCAACGGCAAACACAGAGAACATCCAGTTCTCCCACAGTACACATAATATTCTGCCTACAAAGTCTTGCACAAATATATTAACAGTCGCCGAACTGGAACACAGCCATCATGCTCATCTCACCGGCCACTGTCTTCCTGCCGTTCCCGCCAACGTCTCTCTTTTCCCGCCAAAACTTGGTCAATCTCTAATCTTTTGACCTCTGGTTCATTCCGGGCCTGAACTTAAGCAATTTCAATGGCCTTTTCATTTTCCCTTTTTAATCTTAGTGTCTCTTGTTCGGCTGCAGCCGCCAACCTAATCCTTTCTAACTCGAGAGCGTGTTCTCTATCATGTTCTCTCCTTGCATCTTCCCTTTTTCTGTTCTTTTTCTGTTTTTTCATTTTCCCTTTTCTGTTCTTTTTTCTCTTTTTTCATCTTCCTTTTTCTGTAACTGAATAGCATGCAATTTATTTTGTTCTTTCCTAGCATCTTCCTTCTTTTGTTCTTTTTCGACAAATTTCCCCACGTCACTACCTGTTTTTCCGAGGCTTTTCCCTGCGTCAATAAAATCTTTAAGGGACGACATCTTATATCACTAGCCAACGAAACTGTGTTTCTTATTTTTGGGGGGTTAGGCGGTGGGAGTGGATGTCACAGCCGTGAGGTGTCTGGGCTCCGCAAATTGCTGTTGGGGTGTTGGCAACATGAAACCATGTTATGAAGAAGTCAGGTGATAAAGAAAGAGACGTTCTTAATGGTGGTGCAAATGAGTGGTCTCGTTACTTATGATGAATGACTGCAGATTAAAAAGCAAGAGGTTGTACAGTGCGTGCATGTTTTTGTAGAGAGAGATTCGATGATCATTTTGTCTAGTTCATCGCTTTTGATAGTTCAGCATGAGACTGTGTTTATTTACATCTAGTCAGTAAGGTAATATTTTTACGTCATATACTGTGTGTATTGTTTAATTGTGTCGAACGCCCTATTACCAGTTTAGACTGGTCGGCGTATTGTGTAGAGGCAGGGGATTAGCCGACCTGACTGATTTTAAGATCACGTCTCGCCAAGAGGGAAGGGCAGTTTGTAAACATGCCTGAAACCATTCCCGCATTAGACCCCGGTACACAGGCTTGTAGTGTTATGCAAAACTTACAATAAGCCGGCCCTGCACTTATTTTTGATCGGAAGGTGAGCGGGGAAGAGTAAGAAAACTGCAGCGCAGTTCAGCCTTGATCGGATTAATAGAAGGAGAGGCGTGTATGCTTTTCCTGTATCTAGTTTATTGTTGTGACGTGTTGTAATATTTCTGTTTATTTAGCACGATGATATATGAGTTGTTTGTATTTTCTTTACAGCTAACCCCGGTTAGTTTAGGCCCTACGCTGAAGCCTTAACCTGATTACCTTTCTGGAGGAAGTGTCGCACAATTTATCGACCTTTTACAGCTGTGTTGCACGTAACTATAAGCGTGCCGAGTTCATCACCCTATTACGGGCACATTGATGAGTGGCCTTTGCTTGGTGAACAAATACTTCGCCCAACACCTAATAAGAGGAGCGCTCATGCTCCGTTTCCACCAGTTCTCTTTACCAAGCCAATAAGAGGAGCGCTCATGTTCCGTTTGCACCAGTTCTCTTTACCAAGCTACGTCGTCTCTTATCAGTGAGGACCGCTACAGTGGTAGTGAGCCCTTACCCAAAAGGTGGATTATTTCCTCATTAGTTGTTTTAGCTTGAGTGTTGCCATTGCAACCCCCAATTTCCTGGATTTACAGCAGAGTGCAGTCAATTCACGGATTAAATCAGCGATTACCCTGGAGAAGATAGGATCAACATTTATCCATCAGCTAACCGTGATCCCAGTGAAGCAGCAACGCACGCGTGCCAACAAAGAAGGATTTTGGGGTAGAGTGCACTCAAATTAATTGAGGGGAGAGTAGATTGTTTAAAAACGTGTGTTCCTAAGCATCGAGTGAAGTGATTAGCAGTGTTGCTGACAGGGACATGTCAGCAGGATTGTGTTTGTGTAGGTACAGTTCTTTATTTCAGGTTTGTTTCCAGCAAAGGATTATTAATTGTATATCCACCCAAAAATTGTGGGAGCGTGGAACCGATGGGATTTTTTCCGGGAGTGTTCCGAACAATTTTTTTACTGACCTTTGGTTTGAGTTTCTCGTACATTTAATACCTGCTTATTACTGAAGCTTTTTGTTGTAGTGATTTATTTCATGCTTATTTTACCAGTGTTTTTCTGTTGTTAATAAAATATATATAATTTATTTTTACGGCTCAGTTTTCCTTTCCTATATGTACCTGTATTCTTTAACGTGTACTCGTACTGTGGTATGTGTATACACTGTAGTGTAATACAACCTTATCTCCTAAGTAGAGCAAGAGGCAGTGTGGCAGTAGTTGAATAAAAGGTCACTGAGTGGAGAGGGAGAGTCAGTATAGGTTCTCACCCTCGATAACTATGTCACACTATCCACTATCAACACCATTTCTCGTCTATCATCTCAGATCTCTCTCAGATTTCGTCTTGTCTCTGACATCACACAGATTTGGTTCTCGTCAGACAGACTCTTACATAAACCACTCGTGGCAAGCTTCGTTCCACGAACTTTAGACAAAATAAAAAGAACAAATTCCTCTGCTAAGTACATTTGTGGGCTGCTAATTAGCTGGCGCATTGTCTCGCTGTTCACCCACCAATGTTAGCCTCTCTGAATAATTTTATTCTTTTGAGTATACACAGCGCAGCACATGAAAGATGATTAGAAATCACCAATATTCTTCTGGGTATTAAACTGGGAACGTGTATGCTTGGACAGCGCGAAATGCAATGATTTGCCTGAATTACAATTAACTAGGTACATATATCTCACAAAATGGTACTTTAGGCACATGGAATGTAATCATCACTCATCACTCCTCCATTCGGAGTCTGGGTTTGCTCCTGCTTTCGCGTTTCTGCATTATGGGTCGGGGTGCTAAACCATAATATCCACCGCGTGTTTTAAAATATAACATTTTACAATTCCAACGCGTGATCTCTTTCTAATAAGGCTGTAATACTTCCGCTTGCATCTTTTTGCAAACACACATACAAATCTGTGAAATCATTCCTGCCCCACCATAATCACCCCAGATAGGTTATCGGTAATATTGATACCAAGACGGGCCAGCGGAAGCGATTATCTAGTTATCCCCTGTTGTTGCGTTATCATTATATTATGTCATCTGTAAATTCTTGAGTTGCTCTGGCCAAGTTAGTGTAGGGACATACAGCTGAACAACGAAAACAGCAGTAAACCAAAAATATCCAGATCATCACCTAGGCCGAGTGGACAGTTAAACAACGTTTATTAACATAAACACAGCTCCATATGTATCAACTTGGAAGCCATTATAGCGTATGGCATAATATATATATATATATATATATATATATATATATATATATATATATATATATATATATATATATATATATCGTCCTCAGTATCGGTAGCGTCAATAGCTAGTACACTGTCCCCGACAGTTTACCTCATATTTATTTAATCAGTTCAAAGAAATAAATACTTCCTTTCACATGCATATATCTAGTACCCCTCACAAAAGATCTTGAAGTACAGAAATAGGTATCATATAGGAATCAATCACAAAATCATATAACTCTCAGGAGCTCAAACACAACACGTCCACTCGCCATGAAACACACCATAGCCCTCCTTCATTCTCTCCCACCAGTCACCTGTCTCTCGAGACCCAGCCAAGCATGACGGCTTAACGTAGCTCACCCGTCTTTTCCAGTGACCCGTGTAAAATATAAACAAACACAGAGCCACGCTGAGCTAACGCCAAGGTACGCAGAAGGTGAGTATAAACATCACTAGAGTGAAAGATGGTATCATCAAATTTCACTGTTAGTATGAACTAGTATAGAAGAAAAGAGACAGAAACTAGAAGCTGAAAAAGGGTCAGCCATGTTTCTCTGACTGTGTAAAAAAAAGGGGGACATTGTTAGAAGCTGAAAATATAAGTTTGTTTTAAGTTCTTTTTTTTTTTACTGGTGGTCTAACAGGGTATATAGTACTTTTTGAGAAAGGTCTGAATTTAGTTGTTAATCTCGCTTGGACTTGCCATTTTATCATTTAATGTTTTTTCTGTTCGAAGTATTTTCTCTTGACACAGTTTTCGAGAACGTTTAGCTCGTAGTGAGCTAAAACTTCACTGTGCAAATGCAAGCAGATGAGAGAAAATTCCAAATGGAGATGGAAAAACAGAAGTTACAAGCTAAAGCTGAGGAGAGAAAACAGAAAATTGAACACGAGGAAAGAATCTTAGCTTTGGAGTTGGAGAAAATAAAGTTGGTGAATATGGGTAATTCACAAAATGAGTCAAATAATCAAACAACTTCTAATAATAGATAAATGTTAGTTCTTATAAGGTCAAATTACCTGCTTTCAACTCTACCAGTGACGATATATCGTTCCATCTAAATAGATTTGAACTTTCATGCGAATCTCATAAAGTAGATAAGTCGCAATATGTTGCACAACTGATGGATATACTTAAAGGTGAAGCATTGACTACTATAAGTATGGTAGAGGGTCCTGACAAGAATAACTATGATGTTGTCAGAGCAGCCTTATTAAAAAAATATCAACTCAATGAAGACGGTTATCGTCTTCGCTTTAAGACTATGTTACCAGAAACTGGAGTAGAATTTTCAGATTTTATTTCAAAGATACGTCTTACGTTCTTACGATGGATTGAACTGTCAAAAACTGATCACACATATGATGCTCTTATGGACTTACTGCTTCGTGACAAAGTCATGTCATCAGTTAATGAGTCTTTTGTTGCTTTTTTACATGAGCTTAAGCCTACAAACTTGAAAGATATGGAACAATATTGTTGCCAATATGTCACTGCACACCCAGATGTAACTGTTAGCAATTCTAAAGTCAAAGAAGGTTTACCTGTGGCTTCAGCAGCACCATATGGTCCTAATTTGCGTCGTAAATTTCAAGGTGCTCAGAGCAATTTTGATAGGAGTAGTAATCATAATTTTGGACAGAATCAAGGTGGTCCATCACGTAATGATTCTTCTTCTAGGAATTGGAGGCAATCTAGTAGTCCTCAAAATTTTCGTTCCAACAATTATGGACATTTTCGTAGGGGTAGCTTCAATAGAAACTATCAAGCCTATAATAATTTTTCACGGAGACAACAAAACCCATTTAATAGATATTCTGATCAAAGAGGAAATGACAATCGCAACTATGGAAACTGAGGTTCAAATCAGAACAATAGTTTCAATAAAGCAAATAACAATGATTTCAAAAGAAATAATAGTCGCGTAGATCGCAACACAACAATAATAGATCATGTCACCATGCTAACTCTGCTCAACAAGAGTCCCAAGGAGTTAGTAATCAAGTGAACAATAATAATAGTACCTCTAGTGCTATCGCTTGCTCTGCTTTCGATTTTGAGAGAGCATCTCAGTGCCCGGAGTGCACAACTTTGTTCAAACCTACTGCTATTTCTACCTTGAGATGCGGTCATCCTCTACCCGCTCTTCCGGCAGCAGCTGCGCATGACGGAAGAGGATTTCTTATTCTACATAAAGGTTTCGTGAAAAATGATCCAGTCTCAGTTCTTTTCGATTCTGGATGCACAACTGTTGGGGTTAAACAATCTCTCATAGATCCTTCTTGTGCCGTTGGAAAGGTGGTGAAATGCGTCACATTTGGGGGAACTCTTGAAAAGTATCCGACTGCTATCATCTATATAGCTACTCCCTTTTTCACAGGACAGGTCCACGCATGTTTGCTCCCGAATCTCATTGCGGACCTTATCATCGGACGTATACACGTAATTAAAGAATGTACCCCGCAGCAAATTGCTGTTTGGGAAGAACAAAATACTCACGCTGCTTATGCAGTCACTACAAGAGCACAAGCTCAAAATATTTCTCAGACTCCATCTAACGGAATTAATGAAGTACTTAATCAGAATGTCCACTCCGTGATCTCACGTGAGTCCTTTATCAAGCTGCAAAGAAATGATACTTCATTGCAGAAATTCTTTCTCTTAGTCAAAGATGATGATACAAATTATGACATAAATCTTAAATCTTGGTTCTCAATAAAGAATGGAGTACTAATACGTATGGTACGAGATTCTGCTTCGTCCATACATTCGCAAATTCTGGTACCTATTGAGATGAGAGTTCATATTCTGCAACATGCCCACGACTCTCAGTGTGCTGGTCATATGGCATTTTCCCGTACTAAATCGAGGGTTCTTGCTTCCTTCTTTTGGCCAGGCGTAAATAAAGATATACGAATTTATTGTCGCTCCTACAAGATATGTTAGGAAGTTAAGTCGCGAAGTCCACGCCATGCAGCACCTATTCAGGCTGCGGATATTCCTATTCGCCCTTTTCAGAAAATGGCAATAGACATTATTAGTCCTTTTAAAATTAAATCTGCCAGAGGACACCAGTTTATCCTTACATGCATTGACATGTGTACACGTTGACCAGAGGCTATACCTCTCAAGAGCATTTCTATTGCTGATATTGCAGATGCCCTTTGGCTAATATTCTCACGTTTAAGATTTCCCAAAGAAATCTTATCAGATCATGGCACACAATTAGTATCAGACACTATGTCGCAGGTCACGTCTACACTCCGTATTGAAAGGTCTTTAAGCAGTATCTATCTTTCTATGTCAAACGGATTAGTTTAGCGTCTGAATAGAACGATCAAGAATTTACTTGAGAAGATAACTGAGGACCATCCTCAGGATTGGGACAGGGTTTTACCCGCTGCCCTTTTTGCGTATAGAGAGGTCCCTAATGAGCACACGGGGTTTTCTCAGTTCGAGCTCGTCTTTGGTGCGCAACCGCGCGGTCCCATGTCGTTGCTCCACGACCTTATAACTGCTGAGAACATCAGCGATGGCACACAATCTTCATACGAATATGTCATTGCTCTAAGGCAGAAGATTATCGAAGCATGTAGGTTAGCTACCTCTGCATCTGAATTTGCTAAGGAGAAGGCGAGGAAATTCGAAAATAAAAATAGACGTTTACGACAGCTTTGTCCTGGTGACAAGGCACTAGTATTACTACCTTGTAGGGACAACAGACTTCTTATCTCATGGAAAGGTCCTTATGCTGTCATCTCTAGAATTTCTTATGTCGACTATGTCGTCGATGTGGACGGAAAGCATAAAACCTTTCATATTAATATGTTGACAGAATTTCATGATAGACCAGATTACCTACAACCTGTTTTTCAAGCGACAGACGATCCAGTGGTACCGCATGGTCATTACACATCTCTGACGGTAATTCAGGAGGAAGAGGCTACTTTTTCCTATGTGAACCTCCCTCTTCCTGTTATCCCACTGCATTCTATGGAATCATGGGAAAATGTAACTATCTCTTCAGAGTTATCTATTGAACAACACAAGTGTCCTTCATGTTTCAAACTTTTAAGGACGTGCTTACGGACATTCCTGGACAAACATCAATTATTTCACATGACATAATACTCACCGATTACAACCCTATCAGAGTCCGTCCTTATCCTATCCCATTGCACTTTCAAGCATAAGTCGAGAAAGAATTGGATGAAATGATTCAATTAAAAATAATTGAACCATCTACTTCGACATATTCTTCGTCTATGGTTATTGTCAGAAAGAAAGACAATTTCATACGTCTTTGCGTCGACTATCGCAAACTAAACCAGGTGAAGAAATTTGATGCTGAACCCATGCCTTTATTGGAAGATCTACTTACTAAACTTTCAAATTCTCGATACTTTACAAAACTCGACTTGTCCAAAGGTTATTGGCAAGTTCCTCTTCCCGAACGCGCCAAACCTCTTACGGCTTTCTCAACACCTAGGGGTTTGTTCCAATGGAACTTCATGCCTTTCGGCCTTATGAATGCCCCAGCTACTTTGTACGCATGATGCGTCGTGTCCTTTCACATCGTTCAGATGTTATTGCGTACTTGGACGATATTTGTCTTTTTAGTGATTCTTGGGAAGATCACTTTTTGGGTCTATATGAACTTTTGTCTACTCTACGCTTTCATAATTTGACAGCCAAACCGTCTAAAGCCTATATTGGATTTAGTGAGATTTCTTTTTTAGGTCACAAGATTGATCATGGTCTCTTGCGGACGGAAGACCACAACACTTCTAAAATTTTGAACATCACTACTCCTAAGACGAAGAAGCAAGTCCGTAGTCTCTTAGGCTTAATACAATTCTATGGTAGATTTAATCAAAATCTATCGTCTATCACAGCACCCCTCTCAACTCTATTGAAGAAGGGGTCACCTAATATGGTACACTGGTCCCCAGAATGCCAATCTTCATTAGATAACATTAAGGCATTATTTTCATCTCATCCTATCTTAAGACTACCCACTGCAAGTAAGACTTTTGTTCTTCGCAGCGACGCCTCATCCACAGGCATAGGGGCCGCATTGATGCAGGAGTATGATGACACTCTGCATCCGGTAATGTATGTCTCTAGGAAGCTGAATGCAGCAGAACGAAATTACTCGTTACTAGACTGAGAATTATTGGCTATGGTAAGGGCGATACTTAAGCTTCAGAGATTCCTTCTTGGCGCCCATTTCATTGTAGAAACCGACCAAAAAGCCCTCACTTCTATACAGAGTAAGGACTTGAAGAGTTCAAGATCCACTCGATACGCTTTTGCTCTTCAACCTTTTCACTTTTCTGTACGAGCTATCCGTGGTGCGGATAATGTTATGGCAGACATACTGTCTCGATGAACACAGGATTCTACTTGACTCTCATGTCCTGCATTTTCTTATACATGGCGGGGTTTGTTATATACCCACGACACTGGTATATATTAACGTTCTGTTATTACATTTGCTTGACTCTATTTAATACATAATTGTAAACAGTTTGTATTACTTTTTCTGGTACCGTCTCGAGTGTAACGGAAGAAGGTTTCATTATCACCATATAAAGGCCGGAAGTTTACATGGCCACATTTGATAAGTAAAGATTTAAATTAACTATTGTATATTATAAAATATTACGGTTATCAAACAGAGATTCTCATTTGTATTGTTTCACAGCATAAGCTTTCCCAGCGAGCCAGTGCTGTTATATAGAAAGTCTCAACAGTTTGCCAGATATTTCAAGATTTGACGTCCCTATTTACCATTTGGCATTTGACGCTACTTTACATGTCGGTGGTGCCCTCTTGAATACAGAATGTTCTGGGACTTCGGAAGTCATCTCTTATTTGTACTTGCTAATAAGTTTACATTATTGTACATTTGTATACGATATTATGATAAAAGATATTGTATTATGATGTGGTATATGATACTATTGTAGGTTACTATGTTATAAGCATAATATGGTAATGACACCTTTTTTTTGTAATTTATTATTGCGAGACATGTTGATATTGTATTTTTTGTTTGGGATATATGAAGTCACATGTATGTGATTTTTTTCTAGCATTGTAATGTTGCCAGCATCTTATTGTGTGGCTGCGGCAGCTCCTTTTTATATAATATTAGTACTATAGAAAATATTTTCTCCCGACGCTCCTTTGTGCGTCAGTAATAGCCTGGTATGTGGCGTTGTATATTTTGTTGCATTTTATAGGCGCATCATTTATATGTTATGAGCCTGTTGTCTGGGTTATCATGCTCATTATTTATTTTTTGGGGTGTGTAAGGGAATTTAGAGTGTCATGTACGCTGCTCAAAATCATTCAGGAAAGAATAAAAAGTAAAGTAGACAGCGAAATCCAAGAAGAACAGTTTGGTTTTAGACGGAACAGTGGAACAAGAGAGGCAATATTTTGCCTAAGAAGATTAGCAGAAAAATATACAGAGGTCCAAAAAAGTATGTATATGTGCTTCATTGACTATAAGAAGGCTTTTGACAGAGTCCATCATGAGAAAATAATTGAATGCCTTAAAGACATAGGTATTGATGGAAAAGATATAATACTCAGTAACCTTTATTGGGAGCAAACTGCCACAGTAAGATCTGGAAGGAATTATTCACCATACATAGACATAAAAAGAGGTGTCAGACAAGGTTGTGTGCTGTCCCCCTGCCTATTTAATTTATACACCGAAAAAATTATCAAACAGATACAGGAAATACCAGGACTGAATATCAGTGGAAGGTTAATAAACAACCTTAGATATGCAGATGATACCGTGTTGTTAGCTGAAAGCGAACAGGAGTTACAAGAACTAGTGAAGCAAGTGAACAGTATAAGTCATGAATATGGACTCGACATTAATATTGAGAAAACAAAAACTATGATAATTAGCAAAACAGACGATAAACCCACATTAAAGATAAGCGTAAATGGGAAAATCCTGGAACAAGTCAAGAGCTACGTATATCTTGGTCATATAATAACAGAAGATGGCAGATGTGAAACAGAAATCAAGAAGAGAATAGGAATGGCCAAAGCTACATTCAACAATATGAAACATATACTGACATCCAAACAGTTATCTCACAAATTAAAACTGAGAATCATAAAGTGTTATATATATTCTGCATTTCTGTATGGTGCAGAAACATGGACGATGAATAAGCATTTGGAAGAAAGAATTGAGGCTCTTGAAATGTGGATATATAGAAGAATGGAAAGAGATGAAAACAAATAAGGAGGTCCTAGAAAATCTAGGTATGAAAAGAGAACTAATGAGGGAGGTCAAAGTTCGGCAGCTAAAATACCTTGGCCACATAAAAAGGCATAACACCTGGCAGAAGACCACAACAGAAGGGAGAGTTGAAGGCAAACGTGCAAGGGGAAGACAGCGCTATAAGTGGGAAGATAACATCAAGAGATGGACAGGAAAGAGTCTATCAGAGTGCACCACCAAGACAAGAGACAGAAGACGTTGGAGATCCATTACATCCAACCTTCGTTGTGGAGATGGCAACGGATGATGATGATGTACGCTGCTATATTTCTATGGTATTCATTTATGATATGCATTAGTTTTGATTACCATGTATAATTTTGTCTTCTTCATTCTTAGAGCATTGCTTCTTTCATCTTTACTTTTTCCTTTCGTATCCCATCTGGTCTTTGTTCACTCGTCACTTTTCTACTTTTCCGTATGAAATCATGGCGTTCTATCTGCATTCCTTTCGGTTTCTCTTATTCCCCTTCTGTTTATGACTTTATTTAGCGTATACGTATGTCTAGATATTTGTATGCTACCGCCCTCATTTGTTTATTTTATCGATGTATGTTTTAAAAAAAAAATGTTATCATTTTTTTTATCTCGGGTGGGTGCGGTAGACTGTTAAAGTCAGTTTGTTTTAAGCTTTCGATGTAAACTTTTTTATACTATTATCTAAGGGAGTTAACAGGTTATAATACTTTTTGAGACAGGTCTGATTTAGTTGTCATCTCCCTTGACTTGCCATTTGATCATTTAAGGTTTTCTGTTCAAAAAATTTTCTTGAACAGTTTTCGAGAACGTTAGCTCGTGTGAGCTAAACTCAGGTCACGCGATTATTCGAGCATGCGTGAAGGATTTGGTGGGTCCGGGGAACTGTATCTCGTGACACTTCGCTCTGGACGCTGGACCAAGGAGGTCAGCCATGTTTCTCTGACTGTGTAAAAGGGGAACGAAGTCCTCTGTGGGATAAAAACATTGAGATTTTTCCCCTGTTAGAATTCTGACATATTTCCGAGAGCCAAAGATGGCGTACTTTTGTGGTGTTTTATTCTTGGATGACAGTGAAGGTAAAAATACCCTTTAAACTATTTTTTGTAGCCAAGAACTTTGTATTATGATGCTACCAGCCCAAGATGGTTGGCTGACATTGAGGTGACTTTCTCCTGGTGCGGAGGAGAGTTGTTGAGTATATTGATAGTGTTATCCTGCCACTTACATTCTTACATCCTGCAACAGTGATGGCCTGTGTGGGCTGCTGATGTCGTTGAGAATTATAACATTAACATTATTATTATCTTCCTACCACCACTTACACCGTTGCAACAATATTAAAAAACATGATGGCAGCAATCCATGCACTCTCATACCTCACACCGTCGAAACACCTATCTGTCAAGTCCAGTATCAGTAGTCAATTAATCTCCTATTAATTAATAGTCATAATGCAAAGCATTAAAATTAATACTATTATGTAATAGAGACAATAGATGACAAGAGGCAGACAATCAACTATATAGTAAATGAATGCAAACTTATCCGTTAAAAGATTAAAAGTATGTGTATTGGTAAAGTACATATCATCAACATAACATAGTGATGTTAAGACAACCAATGTAATCTTGTATCTAACACACTTGTGTGAGCAATAGATAAGACTATGCTTATATGTTGTACAAATAGATAATAGTGTGGCATGTTAGCCAAATATTGTTGCAAAGTCCAGTCTGAGTGTGAAATAGATTTGTGCCAAAGAGCAAGCCAAGTCTGGCGAATTCACATTAATTAACACCCAATATTAAGCACAGTAGTTAAACTATGTAGTGTATTCCATTCATTAATAAACAAACACACAACGTTCCTTGAAGTATGTCAAATAAATTATTGTCACAATCCATGAGTGTTTTCCATGCGATAGTATGATCATACAAATCCAAATGTTAATATCCAAAGCACTTGCAAATCCACAAATCGTCAAAATGGAAATTTTGTTTGTTCTTTCCCTTGATTATGCGCGTCATCACAGAGTTATGTCCCTTCATCTGTAGACGTCGGTATTCCAATTGAAAATTACCATACCTGTCCGTACAAAATATCCTGAAATGAAAGCATTTTCATCATTCCACATAATGTGTGTTCGTAAGTTTGTAGATCGAATATGAGCACTGTCATTAAGGCACAATATATGCACGTAATGCACTGAGGTGAAAGAGTTATTACATCATCTTGAGCATTTCAGAATTCATCAACATCATGTGCCGTGTGAACCGATTAATCGTTTCAACATTGTAACATAAGTCACTGTAAAATCTTTCTTTCAAAATGCGAACATGTAGATTAGTCTTCAGCATTGGTAGCTTGCAGAATGGACTTATTGTTCAAATGTAGTAGTGTCAAAACAACACGTCATCCTCACTGTAATATTTCACGGATCAACATATCATGAAGTCATTTCATGGGTTAGTTTGAACATTGTGAGTCACCTGTATTTGTAGAATTGATTGGTGATATAGGGTCCTTGATACATCGCTAAAGGACATCAGCCATAACATTCTGGCTTCCTTTGATAGCTCTGATGTAGTAGTCATATGGCTGAAGTGCAAGCAAAGCCCTGGCAGCTCTCTCATTTCGGAATCTCGCTGTCTTGAGATAGGACAACGCTTTTTGATCGGCTTCTAAGGTGAATCGTGCTCCCATTAAGTAACGTTGAAGTTTGGCGAAGCAAAACACAATCGCCAACAGCTCCCTCTCGACAATGGGATACTTTTGCTCAGTAGGCGTCAGTTTCCTACTGACGTATCGAATTGGATGCATGTAACCTTCAACCTCCTGCATAGCGGTTCCACCGATTCATGTTCCAGAGGCGTCTACTCTGAGGGTAAAAGGAAATCGAGCGTCAGGTAATCTCAAAATTGGTGATTTGGAGAAACAGATTTTCAATACATTTAAAGCAATATGACAAAAATGGGACCAGATAATTTTGTTTGGCGAGTTCTTTTTCAGTAACGAAGACAAAACTGAGGTAATGTCTGAAAAATTAGGCAAGAATTTTCTATAGAAATCCACTAAGCCTAATAGACTGCGAACCTGTTTCTTAGTTCTAGGGATTTCAAGATTCAAGATTTTAGAAATAGTTGAATCTTCAGGTTTAAGAAGACCACCTCCTACTTTATGACCAAGAAAAGAAATTTCAGTGAATCCTACTCTTGTTTTAGATGGTCTAGCAGTCAGATGGTGCTGACGCAAAGTATTCAACAAAGAACGAACACCAAAAACAAGTTCTTCCCAAGATTGATGAAACAGACAAATATCATCAATATAAGTGATTATGTCATCACGGTCAGAGAAAATTTTGCGCATCATGCGAACAAAAGTAGTAGTAAATAGTCTATCCACAAGATAAGTTATAAAATCAAAAGAACAGTGCAGAAAATAATAGCCTTCAAATAATCATAGTACAGCATCAAGATGTGTGCATACTACATAATTGACCATTACAATGTACCACATTATTAGCCTCAACATAAGTATCAATAGGCAACACGAGCTCCTGTGCATAATTAGTGTAAAGAAAACATTCACGTCCCTGCAAAGGAACATGTACGAATTTATGATGGTTCTTACATGATGAGACACGACTTGTACCACATGAAAACAGAAATAGTAGTGTTAAAACTGCCACACAACCCAACGTAGTGGCCAGTACATACGACCTGAACTCATGTGTCGTGAAACGTGTGTGTAAACCCACTTCTTTGTTAATACATATGCACAGCCAATCAACGAACAGTCTCTGAGCCAGAATAAATTACACGAAGTATACGCCATCTTGTTCCCCGAAAATGATGGCGGCAGACAGAATAATTGCAAAAATAAAAGAAGAAAAACTTAAGCCTAAAATTTCGGGACGCGGTCACGGAATGTACCAAACCGCTTATAACCAATCAGCTTGTCGGCAATAAAAATGTACCAAACCGTAGATAACCAATCAAAAGGTTTCCTTACAGACTGGCATTTACCTGAGTTTACCTTTATAAACAGGCGCGTTTTATTCAAAATCACACACACCAACACGAAGGCCAGCTAGTGACCGAATGGAGAAGAGAAACTGTCAAGACTTATTTATTGCTCACCTGCATTGACCTGGCAGACTTGCTAGACTAGTCGAGTCAAAATCTGGCTTGTATAAATCTTAGAGTGTAGGTAAACTTACTGAAAACTTGTAGGAGAATATGCCTACATCATATATAATGATTGTATTATTTAGTATCATTTATAATACCTACACCTGCATATAAATATTGTAAATCATGTATAAGGATTATATTTTATGGAATCAGGTATAATGATTGTCTTTCCTGGTATGATTGCTGAAGACGATAACCAACCTGAAATATAACCTATCAGTTTTTTTAGTGCTCACATAACTCCAACCTGAAATATAACCTATATTCAACCTGAAATATAACCTATCTCCAACCTGAAATATAACCAAACAGTCCCTGTTAGGACTATATATATATAACTCCAACCTGAATATAACCTATGACTATATCCTGTACAATGATTGTATTTTATAGTATCATGTGTAATGATTGTGAATGACTGTTGAAGAAGGAAACCAGGTATATATTTCATATAGGATTTTAGTTTTACTATGAATGTATCAGGAATACTGATTATATCCTAGGGAATTAGGTATAAATAAATGCCTCTAAAACTAAAGCTATGAACTTTTCTAACGAGACCTTTGATATCATCTTGAACGGGGAAAAACTACAGAAAGTTGAAAGTTTCAATTATTTAGGCAGTAAAATGACTCAGGATGGCGACACAACAAGAGAAATCCATACTAGAATTGCTTTGGCAGCTAGCGCCTTCAATAGATTATCTAACATTTGGAAATTACGATCATTGAATATACATACCAAGCTTCGTCTGTTTAATTCAAATGTTATCTCAGTGTTAACATACGGCTGTGAGAGTTGGAAAATAACAAAATCATTGGAGAACAAGCTGAATACATTCGAGAACAAATGTCTTAGAAAACTCATGAACATCAGTTGGAAAGAATTCAAGACTAATCGACAAATAAGAGAAGACTCTAGGCAGAAATATGTCTCCGACTATATAAGGAAAAAGACGATGGTCATATATCGGTCATGTCCTACGAATGCAAAACAACAGAATACCACTACAGGCGCTCACTTGGGTTCCTGAGGGTAAGAGGAAAAAAAGGAAGACCAAAAGAAACACTCAGAAGAACAATAATAAGAGAAGGAAGAACGTTGGGCCTAAATAATGTGCAAGAGCTAAGAGGAGTGGCGTCACAACGAACAACCTGGAGAGCACTGGTTTCTGCCTTATGCGCCGTGTTTGGTGCTTAAAGAATTTATTATTATTATTATTATTAATTAGGTATAATGATTGTATTTCCTGGTATAACTCCAACCTATATAACCACAACAATATTGTTAGGGTATATTTTACCAGCCAGTATAGCACTTATCAGGGATGGCCTGGTGTTGGTGTGTTTTTATGGGGTCCTCTAATGTTGATGTGTAGTTGGCCAGGTATGCGTGTTGATGTCACTTGAACAGTGTAATGGTGCGGTGAAGATCTAGGTCACTCACGCTGACAGCATACATGGTTCTTGTACGATGATGATGATGATGTGAGACATGGGTATGTAGAGACGCGAATGCGTTTAGGCTCATATATAGTTAAACAATGCACCCAGTCACACTCATACGAAAGCCAATGATGGTTGCAACTACTGTTAACAGTTCACACATTTAATCACAGGACTAACAGTAGTACCACAGGAACAGTCAATGCAAGCAGGATCATGTACATCATGTTAGCTGAAATCGATTGGTACCTATCAGACATTCTAAGGCTGGAAAACATTCAAATATGTGGGCATGGTCAATAGTGGTATGTCCTTTAAAGTACAGTTCACAATGCCACTTTGGTATCCCTGACTGAACGCGTCAAATACCTTAATAACCCCGTCATACAAAAGACGAGCTCCTAAATCATGTAATAATATTACCAGGGCCGTCGTTCAACTTGGCATAACACGCCAGTTGCATCTTATCATGCTGTAGAGTATTGGCCGAAACACAGGGCCTCGATATGACGTCAGTTGTGTATTCTTCATAAGCAGGTTGCATAATCCCTGCTATAATGATTGTATAAATATACCGCCAACCTGCGGTTTCCACCATATATAACTTCGTCACTGGACTTCTGATCAAATGAAGACGAATAGTCTTAAATGGCTACCTCGAGCACAAAATATAGGTTCTGCATTATAGGAACTGTGAGCTGTTCTCACAGGCTAGGTAAGCCTTTAACAAGTTCTGCAACCGAATGCGTAATAATGATAAAGTCGGTGTTACCTTGAACAGAATCCTCAGAACACAAGAAACAACACTGTCGTCATTCCTGACGTACAGAAAATCACTGGGGAAAACTGACAACGCAGTCAGTTCGAAGATTTTTCTTCCCCAAAATACAACGGACATTCACGCCCCACAGAAGCCAGTACACATCTCTACCTGACGGAAGTCTAACACTTCGCGCTCTAAACTGCGCATGGGCACATAGCCCAGAACTATGTACCTTTGATCCTATCTATTTACTGGTCAAACACAATGAATAAATCAAAAGGGGAGATAACCCCTAATCAATCTGACACCGCAAAGTTAAGACATAGTTCCTTAACTTTGACCAGGGTGAAAAAAATACGACAAATAAATTGACGTTTGAAACTCCATCAAAAATGACAGCAACATATTACTGCACTCCATTGTTAAAAAAATGACACTTTTTTAAAAATATAACCATGAGCAAGATAGCACAAGCATCAATTATGCGCCACTGAAAGAATGAACCTAATATCAGGTACAATCGACGCACAAATAAAGCGTATGGAGAGAATAAAATCATCTCCCAACATAAAAGAAAATATTTCCTCTAATCAAAGCAAACTCGGGAGGTACCATCAAAGAAATCTAAGTTGCTGGCAACCCCAAGATACATATCAAAAATTATGAAATACTATAATTATAGCTATATACAAATATCATGAAATACAATGCTATACTATCAACATATCTAATGGATATATATCATGGATGGACATAACCAAATTTGTTAAAGTCATTATACATCATCCAAATAGCGACACAATTGTGTTAATATATATTATGATATTAGGAACAGACAAAGTTTGGAAGTATATCAGGAGATCTAGGACACAAGATTTAAATGGAATCATGTGGGCATTTAGACAATATTCTGCCATCACATTATCAGAACCACGGATAGCTCGCACCGTGAAATGGAAAGGTTGAAGAGCAATAGCATAACGAGTAGATCTCGAGCTCTTCAAATCCTTACTTTGCATAGCTGTAAGAGCTTTTTGGTCGGTTTCCATAATGAAATGCACGCCCAGAAGGAATCTTTGTAGCTTAAGAATGGACCAAACCATGTGTAGTGGTGTTGATGGTATTGTATGATGGTGATATTACTAAATGTAATTGTATGAGGCCAGCTGTGAAGGCTCCTGAGATAAAATGTAGTTGTGAATTGTCAGAAGGCCTTTCTTGCTACCACTACGACCTCACACTTAATTTTTTTTAATGAATGTGGCTACGTAAAGTGTCTAGGGTTATGCTATGTAGTGTGGTGTAATAGGTTATAGATATACCCACAGATATTTAACAAGACTAATAATATTAATAAATGTTAAAATACACTGAACTAACTCACGTGTGTAAAATTTTTTGATAGAATTATATTACATTTATTTTGTTCTGTATCAATTTTTTTAGGTTGACCAGAACTTAAAAGGATTTAGAAATTATGAAAGAAATGCATGGAATATTATATCATAAATGCAATAGTGTACATATATATGTACTATACTAGTTAGTTTTATTAAAATGTTCTAGTAGTCATCTACTTGGGAGGATACTTAATGTTTGTGCTGTTGGGGTGGCCTCATCACACCTGTCTATATTGACTACACAGTGTCCAGAAAATGGTGGGAATTTTTATGAGGGTATTAGTATCTACACAGCGTTGGTGAATGTCCAGCAGACCAGAGGCTCACTCATCTTGTCGTTGTAGCTCTGGTGCTGAATCAGGTGGTCCCACCTCTCCGTGCTGGCGGGCAATAATGGTGGTCTCTGTCACAAGTACTGCACAGATACACTCGAGTAAAGTCACCAACTGAATAGACACTGCTT
Organism: Oreohelix idahoensis; assembly: GCA_024509875.1. NCBI lineage: Eukaryota > Metazoa > Mollusca > Gastropoda > Stylommatophora > Oreohelicidae > Oreohelix > Oreohelix idahoensis. The sequence goes on along the minus strand of JAMPIV010005579.1, from coordinate 23,671 downwards.
GGTTGACAACAGAAACTCGCAGCTCTGCAATCAAAGTATGGGCCATGTGTCAAAATCGATTCTCTACCCACGTCTGGACACAACACTGACACAACAACCACATCATACAGACAGGTCAGATCTCTCTGACCAAACAGCACATTTACCATGGTGGTTTTACATCAGATAGATCCTCCCAGACTATAGGTTCTGAAAAATATTTATTAGTTGTCTGCCCTAAAAGAGGATAGGTAATATGTTTCATTATTCTCAACACTTGATCTGTCTTGCATAATCCTTGCTGGAGTTTATGTACACCGTTGGTCCCTAGACCCTGACTTGGGCGGGGGGTCTAGAGCAAATCCCTACTTGTTTGTAAGGCTAGATTTCGATATGGCAGTATCAAATCACTCGAACATGAAACAATATTCAAAATATATAAGGAAATAATTTCAATCTTACCAGATTATGAATAAATAACACAGAATTGCTAGCAAAACTCAGCTGAGCTGCTGGCTATAGTATGGCGTCCCTAAATTTATTACACTTTCTTTCATATGGAAATCACCACACTTTAAAATCTGTGTCTATCACTGAACAACTATTGAAGAATGGCCCCACTTTCGCGTCTGAGCGCTAATGATATGATTGTCTGTGGCCAATCACTGCCTAGGTTTATTTTAAATTCAAATTTCCTACCATAAAGTCATTTCAGTCATGCTTCAGTCAAGTATGGATGGTTATCTGTTAGTCTGTCCGTCTCTACTTGTGTTTCTACAAAATGTACTTGATTTTTGAACCAACCTTTCTCTCCCCTCCAAAATTTTGTCGTTAAAAGTTATATTTAGACACAGCTACCACCCAAAAACCCTCTCCTCCATACTAAGTAAATTTGAACACTTGCGTCTCGAGGTCGTGTTTTTTTGTGTGCAATTAGCGACACTTTTAGATTCAATACAGTCTGTCGATGATGTGAACAACACTGTCTTTTGTCATTATCTTCAATATTATCTATCCGTCTGTAAAATTAAGAACATATTAGTTCACTGCTCAGAATAGGCCATCCGGCCAGCTAATTTTTATATTCCTAACATTAATATTAAGAAAAAAGTACTTTTTAATTTTTGTAATATTCCAAACATCTGCGTTTTAGCCGCTGAATTCAAACCAAGGGCTTGGTATCGCGCAAAAGCGTCCAATAAATGACTGTGGCGTAACATATCTATGGTCCCTTCTGTCGAGTTGCTTACTTTTTATGTCAACTTGGGAAACGTGACTTTTCTCCGTTTCCCCCCCAATTGCGTCTCCTTAGCCTTTCTAGTCTCACGCAATCTTTCCAGTCATATTTTTTTCCTTTTTGATCCGCCGTTCCCCTCCTGTCTAGCAAGTCAGTTTTTATGGAGGTTGATGACCCGCGGTCTAGGCGATCATGTACTATTCGCAGCCTACGCATTATGTTTTTATCCTTAAATGTTATCTTTGGAGGGATTTTACCGTTGTATCTCTGTCAATTTCACTACACATCTCCCCACTTGAAAACATGCCTATGGCAAGTTCCAAAACCAGCGATACACATAGGTAAAATTCCTCCTCACGTCTGCCACTACTCTAATTTTGCAGTTTGAGAATAGGCTTGCTAGTGAGTTTTTCCTTTAACTCTTGGAACGCTAGTTCACATTGTGCAGTCCAAATAATTTTATCTGGAAGTCCCTTGCGAGTCAAATCAGTCAGAGGAGCACAAATAGCGTTAAAATTCTTGATGTATTTCTGATAAAATCCGCATAACGACACAAATGATCGCACGTCTTTTTTTGTTTGCGGCCTAGGTGCTCTCTGCAGTTTTTCCAAGTTCTTAGGATCAGGGGTCATATTACCCTGATATACAGTGTGTCCCAAGAATTCCAACTCTTTGCATCCAATACAACATTTTGTTGGCCTAGCAGTTAAGTTCGCCTCCCGAAGTCTATCAAACAACATCTCCAGAGCTTCAATGTGTTCTTTAAATGTCTCTGTGGCGACGAGAATATCATCCATGAAATTCGTGATACATGGGTTATTCAGGGGATCCAACAATTTGCGCATCATCCTTGAAAACACACTCGGAGCATTTTTCAGTCCGAATGGTAGCATATTGAATTCATAATGTCCATCCGAAGTGCTAAAAGCCAAATAAGGTCTCACTTCAGGCTTCACTGGGATCTGGTAATAGCCTTTACTAAGATCCACTTTTGAAAAATATTTTGCCTTGTTCAGTCTGGCAAATAACTGTTTTGTGTCTGGTAATGGATCCACTTGTCCTTCTGTGACAGCATTCAGTTTCCTGTAATCTATGCACAATCTGTGTTCCCCAGACGGTTTTCTCAACAAAACGACACTAGAACTAAAAGATGATTCACTGTGCGAAATAATCCCCTCCTTCAACAAATACTCTATTTCTTCCTTCAATGCCTTCTCCTTCGCGCATGGAATAGAATAGGCTCTCATACAGATTGGGTTTGAGTCTACCAGTTTCATGTCATACTGTAGCAAATTTGTATGGCCTGGTTTATCTGTTAATACATCTGTATGTTCCTCCAGAACCTTTTGAACTCTCTCCCTCTGGTTTTTAGTCAGGTGCTTACTGACTTTTACCTGTGCTGCTGTTTCACAAGGATGTAATGGGTATTCATGTGAGGTGAGTGGTTCTTTTTGCATCTGGGTTGCAATAGCCAAGGTCAATAAGGGGGTGCTTTCCTAGAGTGGTCTGTCCAGATACTTCTTTAACAGGTTTACATGATAAACTTTTTCCTTCCCCTTTTTGTCAATTTTATAGTTTGTTCTAGACACCTTCTCTAGAACCGTATATGGACCTTGCCAACCAATTTGTAATTTATTCTGGCTTCCCGGTAGTAGAAGCAGCACCTTCTCTCCGACTGCCAGTTCCCTGTCCTTTGCCTTCCTATTAAAATATGCTGCATGTTTCTTCCTGGCTTGTTTCAAATTATCATTTGCCAGTTTCCATCCAGCTTTCAAACGAGTGGTCAGTTCGTTCACATATTGATACGATGAGGTAACAGTCTCTTCCGCCTTCTCATCTGTCCAGGTCCTTAATAGGGTTACATCTGGATCTTTAATTTATCATACTTATTTTTCATGGAACCCATCGGGTCCCGTCCATTAGAAGCTCCATAATGAGGACTTTTCTTCCTAGAATCATCACTCACAAATCGACCACTACCAATTTTTTTCTTGGGTTTATCTTCCCACTTTAGATTGCTTATGAGAGATCTTCGCTCTCTTTTCTGTTCTTCCAGCTTATATAATCCTGACCGAGGGATTGTCAGATTATTCTGGGTTAAATTTCTTCTTTGTACTTGTCGCATAGTGGCCATGTTAATCCATTCAAGTGACGACTGGGTGTGAAAAGGGGGCTCCCATTCCACTTTGTCTACCTGAGTATAATTAGTTTTCCTTTCAGGCCTAAAGTTGCCCCGTGGCGTTTCTAGGTCCTGCACATATTTTCCCTTTGTGTGTGTTCCCTCATGAAATACGCCACATGCTTCTACAAAGTTTTCAACATCGACATTTACGTCGGGCCAATAGTATTTTCGAGCAATCTTTTGGCAGATGGTACCGACTTTCTCATGGTCACCATCTTTTCCAACATGTAAGCTCCTTATTAAGTTTGCCCTATATATCTTGGGAAGAACTAACTGTCCGTGACCAGTGGACCTAGTTCCTGTCTTCCTGTATAATAGTTTGTTCTTCATGAAATATTCCCCCTTGCTCGGAGGTGTGTGGCATTTGGGCAATTTTTTAAAACATGGCTTGAGTGTCCTATCCTCAGCCTGCGCCTTCCTCATCTCCTCTGGATGAGCATTTATAGGTTCACCTTCTTCCTCCTTCTTCTGTGACCTGGTCTGCACTGTCGCCATGATCACAGGTTTCTCGGGATTCCCCAAGAAGACGTATCTACACCCCAATATCAGAGGGTAGATTGGTTCATCTATCACTGCTGCTCTGATTTCTCCTTCCACATAGCGAGTTTTCACCGTTATCCTTGCGATGGGAAGTGTCATGAGTGGTATGTCCTTAGTCGCCCCTTGTATTTCCACTGTTTCTGTGGTATACTGACTTGGGTGCACTAGGCTAGACTTCACAACTGAATCATAATCCAAACCTGTATCATAAAGGCACCTTATGGTGACCCCATTACAAATAACATCCTCACAAACTGGGGGGTGATAAGGTTCCTGTTGTCCATTAGGATTAACCTTTAATCTTCGCGTCCCCGACTTCATTGCAGCAATGTTTGAAGGTTTCCTTCTACAAAATTCGGTGTTATGGTTATCCTTCTTGCACCATTTACACCATCTTTTTCCTTGGTTCAACGGTTTTCTTTCATTGAACTTTTGGTCATTGAACTGTGAGTTTCTGTCGCGATAGTCATTTCTTGGCCGCTCAAAGTTTGTCCTACCTTTATTTCCCTGCTCTCTATTATCAAATTTATTAAATTGCTGTGGAGCTTTAAAATTGTCTATGTGCTTCTTTTTAGCACCACTTACCTCTGCCTGAGCTGCCTGATACCTCTCAGCAACATTTAAAATTTCCCCCAACTTCTCTGCACCTTGTTCCATGAGAAATTTTCTCATGTCTGGAGCCATGGACTCTCTCAATTGCTCAATCATGATCATTTCTTTAAGATCTTGGGTCTTCCCCAGAGCCGTCCATTTCTCCAAATAGGTTTCTAGTCTAGCAGAGAATTGGTGGTATGTCTCCCCAGACAACAGTTTGGCATTTCTAAATTTCTTACGATAAAATTCACCATTCTTCTCGTACCTTAATAACAAAGCCTGCTTTAACATGTCATAATTGTCTTGGTCTGCCCTGTTCATTTTAGCAAATACTTCATAAGAAGTACCCCTCAATCCCTGTGATAGCTTTAAACTCCACCTCTCTCTCTCTCTAACCCATATGTAGTAGCTAATAACTCAAAACGTCCTAGGTACCCCTCTATGTCATCGTCTTTTTCAACAAAATGGTCTAAATGAAACCCCATAGCTGAGTTTGAGGCTCCCATACTGGGCGTAGCATCTGAGGCAAAAGGGCTGGCACCATTTTCAGGAGCCTGGCCTTGTAATTCCAGCTCCCTTAGTCGTAATTCGTGCTCCCTCTGCAACCTTCTATCTTCTGCCTCCCTTTCGGCAGTCAACCTTTTTTCTTCTGCCTCCCTTTCGGCCTTTTTATCTTCTGCCTCCCTTTCGGCCTTTTTATCTTCTGCCTCCCTTTCGGCCTTTTTATCTTCTGCCTCCCTTTGCTGTCGTTTTTCTTCTGCCTCAATCTGCAGCCTCTTAATTTCTCTATCAGCCTCTAACCTCTTCTCTTCAGCTAACCTCCTTTCTTCCCGTTCAATATATTTATCACATTCAGCCGTTACGTATTGAATTAAAATTTGACCATCCATTCCCATCTCCTTCGCGGTGAGCACAGCAGCTGATCTAAATTTTGCCAGCTCCGCCATACTTTTTAGACAATATAATAATATACAAGCTAAATCTCTAACCAGTAAATACACTAAGTACTTCTAATTACTATATGCTAACTAATTCTAACTAACCAGTTAACTAATTAATTATTACTGGCTGTGAAGATTCACCAACTTTTATCTGCAGGGACACTTTTAATGTTAAAGGGAATTTTACAATTTATTTCCCTACTTTTATTTCTCCCACCAGGAGATCCTAATATTACTGTTGGGCTAATTATCCCCTGGACAAGACCCCAATATATGTAGTGGTGTTGATGGTATTGTATGATGGTGATATTACTAAATGTAATTGTATGAGGCCAGCTGTGAAGGCTCCTGAGATAAAATGTAGTTGTGAATTGTCAGAAGGCCTTTCTTGCTACCACTACGACCTCACACTTAATTTTTTTTAATGAATGTGGCTACGTAAAGTGTCTAGGGTTATGCTATGTAGTGTGGTGTAATAGGTTATAGATATACCCACAGATATTTAACAAGACTAATAATATTAATAAATGTTAAAATACACTGAACTAACTCACGTGTGTAAAATTTTTTGATAGAATTATATTACATTTATTTTGTTCTGTATCAATTTTTTAGGTTGACCAGAACTTAAAAGGATTTAGAAATTATGAAAGAAATGCATGGAATATTATATCATAAATGCAATAGTGTACATATATATGTACTATACTAGTTAGTTTTATTAAAATGTTCTAGTAGTCATCTACTTGGGAGGATACTTAATGTTTGTGCTGTTGGGGTGGCCTCATCACACCTGTCTATATTGACTACACAGTGTCCAGAAAATGGTGGGAATTTTTATGAGGGTATTAGTATCTACACAGCGTTGGTGAATGTCCAGCAGACCAGAGGCTCACTCATCTTGTCGTTGTAGCTCTGGTGCTGAATCAGGTGGTCCCACCTCTCCGTGCTGGCGGGCAATAATGGTGGTCTCTGTCACAAGTACTGCACAGATACACTCGAGTAAAGTCACCAACTGAATAGACACTGCTTGGTTGACAACAGAAACTCGCAGCTCTGCAATCAAAGTATGGGCCATGTGTCAAAATCTATTCTCTACCCACGTCTGGACACAACACTGACACAACAACCACATCATACAGACAGGTCAGATCTCTCTGACCAAACAGCACATTTACCATGGTGGTTTTACATCAGATAGATCCTCCCAGACTATAGGTTCTGAAAAATATTTATTAGTTGTCTGCCCTAAAAGAGGATAGGTAATATGTTTCATTATTCTCAACACTTGATCTGTCTTGCATAATCCTTGCTGGAGTTTATGTACACCGTTGGTCCCTAGACCCTGACTTGGGCGGGGGGTCTAGAGCAAATCCCTACTTGTTTGTAAGGCTAGATTTCGATATGGCAGTATCAAATCACTCGAACATGAAACAATATTCAAAATATATAAGGAAATAATTTCAATCTTACCAGATTATGAATAAATAACACAGAATTGCTAGCAAAACTCAGCTGAGCTGCTGGCTATAGTATGGCGTCCCTAAATTTATTACACTTTCTTTCATATGGAAATCACCACACTTTAAAATCTGTGTCTATCACTGAACAACTATTGAAGAATGGCCCCACTTTCGCGTCTGAGCGCTAATGATATGATTGTCTGTGGCCAATCACTGCCTAGGTTTATTTTAAATTCAAATTTCCTACCATAAAGTCATTTCAGTCATGCTTCAGTCAAGTATGGATGGTTATCTGTTAGTCTGTCCGTCTCTACTTGTGTTTCTACAAAATGTACTTGATTTTTGAACCAACCTTTCTCTCCCCTCCAAAATTTTGTCGTTAAAAGTTATATTTAGACACAGCTACCACCCAAAAACCCTCTCCTCCATACTAAGTAAATTTGAACACATGCGTTTCGAGGTCGTGTTTTTTGTGTGCAATTAGCGACACTTTTAGATTCAATACAGTCTGTCGATGATGTGAACAACACTGTCTTTTGTCATTATCTTCAATATTATCTATCCGTCTGTAAAATTAAGAACATATTAGTTCACTGCTCAGAATAGGCCATCCGGCCAGCTAATTTTTTATATTCCTAACATTAATATTAAGAAAAAAGTACTTTTTAATTTTTGTAATATTCCAAACATCTGCGTTTTAGCCGCTGAATTCAAACCAAGGGCTTGGTATCGCGCAAAAGCGTCCAATAAATGACTGTGGCGTAACATATCTATGGTCCCTTCTGTCGAGTTGCTTACTTTTTATGTCAACTTGGGAAACGTGACTTTTCTCCGTTTCCCCCCCAATTGCGTCTCCTTAGCCTTTCTAGTCTCACGCAATCTTTCCAGTCATATTTTTTTCCTTTTTGATCCGCCGTTCCCCTCCTGTCTAGCAAGTCAGTTTTTATGGAGGTTGATGACCCGCGGTCTAGGCGATCATGTACTATTCGCAGCCTACGCATTATGTTTTTATCCTTAAATGTTATCTTTGGAGGGATTTTACCGTTGTATCTCTGTCAATTTCACTACACCATGGCCAACAATTCACGGTATAAAACCGAGTAATTCCTTTCTGCCGCATTCAGCTTCCTAGAGATATACATTACAGGACGCAGAGTTCCTGAATACTCCTGCATTAGTGCCGCTCCAATCCCAGTGGAAGAGGCATCACTACGAAGGACAAAAGTCTTATCAATCGTTGGTAGTCTTAAGAAAGGATGAGATGAGAATAAATTCTTAACCTGATCCAATGACGATTGGCATTCTTGGGACCAACGCACCATATTAGGAGAACCTTTTTTTTTAATAACGTTGAAAGTGGTGCCATAATGGAGGATAGATTCTCAATGAATCTTCCATAGAATTGTATTAATCCCAAGAGACTTCGTACTTGCTTTTTTGTTTTAGGAACAGAGATATTTAATATCTTAGAAATGTTTTGGTCCTCTGTCTTCAACAGACCATGACCAACACGATGACACAGGAAAGAGATTTCACTAAACCCAACAAAGGCTTTAGAGGGTTTTGCAGTCAAATTATGCTCGCGTAGAGTAGACAGTAACTCATTTAAACCCGAATAGTGTTCTTCCCAAGTATCGCTGAAAAGACAGATGTCGTCTAAATATGTGATGACATCTGTACGATATGATAGAATTCGTCGCATCATGCGTACGAAAGTTGCTGGGGCGTTCATAAGCCCGAAAGGCATACAATTCCACTGAAATAAACCCCTAGGTGTTGAAAAAGCAGTGAGAGGCTTGGCGTGTTTCGTCAAAGGGACTTGCCAATAACCTTTCGACAAGTCTAGTATAGTAAAGAATCTAGATTTAGAAAGTCTAATAAGTAGATCTTCTAATAAAGGCATAGGTTCAGCATCAAACTTCGTAACTTGATTTAAATTGCGATAATCAACGCAAAGACGTATGTTATTGTCTTTCTTTCGAACAATAATCATCGACGAAGAATAAGCTGAAGTGGATGGTTCAATTATTTTCAACTGAATCATTTCATCCAATTCTTTCTCGACTTGTGCTTGAAAATGAATAGGTATAGGGTATGGTCTTACTCTGATCGGATTACGATCAGTAAGTATGATGTCATGTTCAATGACATGTGTGTGTCCAGGAATGTCGGTAAGGACATCCTGAAATGATTGTAGCGTAGAAGATATTTGACGCTGTTCCTCAAAAGACAAATTCGAAGAAACGGTAACGTTTTTCCATGATTCCGTAGAATTAAGTGGAATCACAGGAAGAGGTAAGTTAACATCAGAAAAAGTAGTTTCCCCATTCTGTATAACAGACAGGGATGAGATATGACCATGTTGGACTGGAGAGTCGTCCGTCGCCTGGAAAATAGGCTGCAAATAGTCTGGTCGTTCAATAAATTCAGTAAGCATATTTATATGGAAGGTTTTATGCCTTCCATCAACATCGACAATATAGTCGACATCGGAAATCTTCGAGACTATAGTGTATGGACCTTTCCATGAAATGAGAAGTCTATTCTCCCTCGTGGAAAGTAAGACATACGCTTTGTCTCCAGGACAAAGTTGACGTAGGCGTCTTTTCTTATTAGCAAATCGACTAGCCTTTTCTTTAGCAAATTCGGATGATGAAGTTGCTAGCCTGCATGATTCGATAATTTTTTCCCTAAGAGCAATGACATACTCATATGACGATTGTGTATCATCGCCAATATTATCGGAAGTTATCAAATCGTGTAGCAAGGACATAGGACCGCGCGGTTGCGCGCCAAAGACAAGTTCAAAAGGAGAAAATCCTGTATGCTCGTTGGGAACCTCTCTATAAGCAAAGAGAGCTGCAGGTAGGACCCTGTCCCAATCATCAGGATGATCCTCCGTTATCTTGCCAAGTAAGTTCTTTAGTGTCCTATTAAGACGTTCAACCAATCCATTGGACATTGGATGATAAATACTACTGAGAGACCTTTTAATGTCCAGAGTAGCCTTTACCTGAGACATAGTGTCCGATATTAATTGAGTGCCATGGTCTGACAGTATTTCTCCGGGGAATCCCAGACGAGAAAATATGAGCCAAAGAGCATCTGCGATATCGACAGTTGATATGCTCTTAAGAGGAATAGCTTCTGGCCAACGCGTGCACATGTCAATGCAAGTAAGGATAAATTGATGTCCTCTGGCTGACTTAATCTTAAACGGGCCAATAATGTCTATTGCCATTTTCTGAAACGGCCGAATAGGAATATCTGCAGCCTGAATAGGTGCAGCATGTCTTGGACCTCTAGACTTGACCTCTTGACAAATTTTGCAAGATCGGCAATAAATTCGTATGTCTTTATTCACGAATGGCCAAAAGAAAGACGCAAGGACTCTAGTCTTAGTTCTGGAAAAACCCATGTATCCAGCACACTGAGAATCGTGTGCATGTTGAAGAATTAAGGCTCTCATACACTTAGGCACAAGAATTTGCGAATGCATAGACTTGTCTGAGTGTTGTACCATTCGTACCAGTATACCATTCTTCATAGTGATATACGATCTGTGATTCGTATTCTGATTAGGACCACCTTTCTTTGCGAGAAGGAAGAATTTCTTTAAAGAAGAATCTTCTTCTTGTCGTTTAACAAACGAGTCATGCGAAATCACCAAGTGATCGTCTTGGCTATCAACTCCATTACTATCATTAGATGAAGTTGGAGGAATAAGAGCTTGGGCTCTTGTTACCACCGCATTGACCGTTTGGATGCTTTGTTCCTCCCAACTGGCAATTTGTTGCGGGGTGCATTCCTTAACCCCATGAATACGACCGATTATAAGATCCGCAATAGGATTAGGAAGAAGACACGCGTGGACATCTCCTGTAAAGAAGGGAGGGTCAATGCTAATGATAGCAGTAGGATATTTTTCCATGGTACCACCAAATGTAACACATTTGACCATCTTTCGCGTGTAACAGCGCTTATCTATGAGAGACTGTCTAACCCCGACAGTAGTACATCCAGAATCAAAAAGCACTGAGGCTAGACTATCATTGAAAAGACCGTTATGCAAGATGAGAGATCCTCTCCCATCATGCGCAACTGTAGCAGGAAGAGCAGGAAGAGGGTGACTACAAATTAAGGTAGATACAGTCGATGGCTCGAACAATTTTAAGCATTGGGGGCATTCAGTTGCTCTCCCAAAATCGAAAGCAGAGCCAGTGATAGCATTAGAGTTTCTACTATCGTTCACCTGACTACAGGCTTCCTGAGACTCATGTTGTGCAGAGTTTGCCTGACGATAAGATTTCCTTTTGTTATGTCTAGGTCTGCCGCGATTATTATTTCCCCTGTAATTATTATTATATTGCCCATTATAACCATTATTCTGGTTTGCATCACAGTATCCATAACCATCATCGTAATATTCTTGACGGCGAGGATAATTATCTCGAGAAGAGAAACTCGGATAGTTTCTATTGCCATAACCTTTGCGAAAGTGTCTAAAATTGTTAGACCCAACATTACGAGGACTATCAGCTCGTCTCCAATTCTTTGAAGAAAACCCACTGTGTGATGAATTGCTTTGATATTGAGTGTAATTCTGATTACTCTTCTTATTAAAGCTTTGTTTAGCACCTTGAAATTTACGATTGTAATTAGATCCATATGGTGCTGCCGAAGCAACTGGCAACCCTTCTTTCACCTTAGAATTGCTAACTGTAGCATGGGGATGCGCAGTTACGTACTGGCAACAATATTCCTCCATGTCTTTTATGTTCTTAGGTTTACGCTCATGAAGAAAAGCAAGAAAAGATTCGTTGACCGATGACATAACCTTGTCTCGAAGTAATAAGTCCATTAGGCCTTCATATGTTTTTTCAGCCTGAGACAACTCAATCCAACGTGTGAATGTACGACGTATCTTTATAATAAAGTCAGAGAAATCCACTCCATTTTCTGGCAACATTGTCTTAAGACGAAGACGATAATCTTCTTCTTTTAGTTGATATCTTTTAAGCAATGCTGCTCTGACAACATCATAGTTGGTCCTATCATGTTCCTCTATTGTCATAAGAGTAGTTACTGGTTCACCTGAAAAACATTCCATCAGTTGTTCGACATATTTTTTTCTTTTTTCTTTTATGCGTATCGCATAAAAATTCGAATCTATCAAGATAATCCGTTATATCGTCCTTTAAAGGATTGAAATGAGGTAATTTGATCTTACTAGACTTCTCCTTTGTTGTATCCGAAGTTGCTTGATGAGCACCAGCATTCATCAACTTTAATTTCTCTAACTCCAAAACCGCGAGTCTTTCATCATGTTCCCTTTTTGCTTTTCTCTCTTCAACCTCAGCTTGAAATTTTCTCTCCTCAGCAGCAGCTTGAAATTTTCTTTCCTCAGCAGCAGCTTGAAATTTTCTTTCCTCAGCAGCAGCTTGAAGTTTTTTCTCCTCAGCAGCAGCTTGAAATTGAAGTTTTTTCTCCTCAGCAGCAGCTTGAAGTTTTTTCTCCTCGGCAGCAGCTTGAAATTGAAGTTTTTTCTCCTCAGCAGCAGCCTGAGCTTGTTGCTGTATTCTTCTATCTTCAGTTTCTCTATCCAACTGCATTTGTATCCTTTTCTCTTCAGCCTTCTGTGCCTTGGCATATTGAGCAAGTGCGAATTCTTCTAACTTCTCACCTGTTTTCCCAAGGGCTTTCCCTTGTTCAATAAAGACGTCCAGTGTAGACATTATGTCTAACTATGTGAGATCCGACCTGAAATATTCAATAAATCACCTATCCCACCTTGATGGGAGACAAGTCTGTAATACTAGACTTGTATACTCACTTCACTTTATTTCACTCTCTTTGAGAGACAAGTCTTAATCAAAGACCTTGTATGGTTACCTTGATTCTTTATAATAATATTCTATCAATAATTTCTATGTGAAGAGTGTACCATATTAATAATAATAATAATAATACATGACCAAGTATATATATATATATATCTAGACTGTGTATGACAACAATGTATTACAATAATAAATACAAAGACAAAGATACAGAACAACAACCGAAAACGTTCGCAGAAGTCAAATAAACAATACGGCGAAACTAAGGAAAATATCACAAAGCATGTGACGATAACTGCGAAAATGAACAAAACCAATGACACCACAGTGTATAAACATAAAGTTGTATAAAACTAAACAATAGGAAAGGGAGACCTACAAATACAAACAAATCAAAACAAACTAAAGACCAGAAAAAATATAACGAAAACAACGAAAAGGTACACTTCGTCACACCTAAACGTAAATAGCAATAAATATTGCTAACAACTTCCAATGAAGGAAAATTGTTCAGCCCCTAAAGACACGCACTCAGTAGATACCTCTATTACGTGGTATTATCTACAAGAGTCACCTTCCCAAGCAGCCCGCAGAAATATACACAACAATATCACAAATAACATAAACAGCATATAATGGAATGTGTTGCAAAACAAAGCTCAGTTACACATGATACTAATGTAACTTTCTTGCTCCTTGTCAACACGGAAGTACAATGTCAAGCGCGCAATGATTGTCAGATCCACTGTACGACGATAACATGTAGTGGTCTTCAGGAACATAAAGTCACTATGACCTTCTCGACAACTTGAGACTTGATGATCGAATGTTGAAGAGTTCGTAGACGGTACTGTTTACGAAAAGAACTTGCCCTCAAACTACGTGACTTGATCGCTCAGACGTTGGAGAGTCTGTTGACTGTAACGGTAAACAACCAGCGGTACTGTTTACAAAAAGGACTTGACTTGTGTGCAGCTGTAACGTGTAAACAACCAGCGGTACTGTTTACAATAAGGAATCGACTTGTGTGCAGCTGTGGTCCACGTAGCAATATTGCATAGATGCTAACTCCAGTACTTGTACCAACTGTGGTTCATGTAGCATTATCACACAGATGCTAACACTGTTTATGTGGGTCAACAGTCGATGACCTATTTTACTGTCCTGTGTTATTTATAAGCTGTCAACCTTGATCATTCCAATATGTAGCAGAAACCAAAATTGTAGCCGAAAAGCCCACGGAACTGGTCCGCCAGAAATGTTACTGTGTTTTTATGGGGTCCTCTAATGTTGATGTGTAGTTGGCCAGGTATGCGTGTATCAACAGTGTAATGGTGCGGTGAAGATCTAGGTCACTCACGCTGACAGCATACATGGTTCTTGTACGATGATGATGATGATGTGAGACATGGGTATGTAGAGACGCGAATGCGTTTAGGCTCATATATAGTTAAACAATGCACCCAGTCACACTCATACGAAAGCCAATGATGGTTGCAACTACTGATAACAGTTCACACATTTAATCACAGGACTAACAGTAGTACCACAGGAACAGTCAATGCAAGCAGGATCATGTACATCATGTTAGCTGAAATCGATTGGTACCTATCAGGCATTCTAAGGCTGGAAAACATTCAAATATGTGGGCATGGTCAATAGTGGTATGTCCTTTAAAGTACAGTTCACAATGCCGCTTTGGTATCCCTGACTGAACGCGTCAGATACCTTAATAACCCCGTCATACAAAAGACGAGCTCCTAAATCATGTAATAATATTACCAGGGCCGTCGTTCAACTTGGCATAACACGCCAGTTGCATCTTATCATGCTGTAGAGTATTGGCCGAAACACAGGGCCTCGATATGACGTCAGTTGTGTATTCTTCATAAGCAGGTTGCATAATCCCTGCTATAATGATTGTATAAATATACCGCCAACCTGCGGTTTCCACCATATATAACTTCGTCACTGGACTTCTGATCAAATGAAGACGAATAGTCTTAAATGGCTACCTCGAGCACAAAATATAGGTTCTGCATTATAGGAACTGTGAGCTGTTCTCACAGGCTAGGTAAGCCTTTAACAAGTTCTGCAACCGAATGCGTAATAATGATAAAGTCGGTGTTACCTTGAACAGAATCCTCAGAACACAAGAAACAACACTGTCGTCATTCCTGACGTACAGAAAATCACTGGGGAAAACTGACAACGCAGTCAGTTCGAAGATTTTTCTTCCCCAAAATACAACGGACATTCACGTCCCACAGAAGCCAGTACACATCTCTACCTGACGGAAGTCTAACACTTCGCGCTCTAAACTGCGCATGGGCACATAGCCCAGAACTATGTACCTTTGATCCTATCTCAATACTGGTCAAACACAATGAATAAACCAAAAGGGGAGATAACCCCTAATCAATCTGACACCGCAAAGTTAAGACATAGTTCCTTAACTTTGACCAGGGTGAAAAAAATACGACAAATAAATTGACGTTTGAAACTCCATCAAAAATGACAGCAATATATTACTGCACCCCCCTGTTAAAAAAATGACACTTTTTTAAAATATAACCATGAGCAAGATAGCACAAGCATCAATTATGCGCCACTGAAAGAATGAACCTAATATCAGGTACAATCGACGCACAAATAAAGCGTATGGAGAGAATAAAATCATCTCCCAACATAAAAGAAAATATTTCCTCTAATCAAAGCAAACTCGGGAGGTACCATCAAAGAAATCTAAGTTGCTGGCAACCCCAAGATACATATCAAAAATTATGAAATACTATAATTATAGCTATATACAAATATCATGAAATACAATGCTATACTATCAACATATCTAATGGATATATATCATGGATGGACATAACCAAATTTGTTAAAGTCATTATACATCATCCAAATAGCGACACAATTGTGTTAATATATATTATGATATTAGGAACAGACAAAGTTTGGAAGTATATCAGGAGATCTAGGACACAAGATTTAAATGGAATCATGTGGGCATTTAGACAATATGTCTGCCATCACATTATCAGAACCACGGATAGCTCGCACCGTGAAATGGAAAGGTTGAAGAGCAATAGCATAACGAGTAGATCTCGAGCTCTTCAAATCCTTACTTTGCATAGCTGTAAGAGCTTTTTGGTCGGTTTCCATAATGAAATGCGCGCCCAGAAGGAATCTTTGTAGCTTAAGAATGGACCACACCATGGCCAACAATTCACGGTATAAAACCGAGTAATTCCTTTCTGCCGCATTCAGCTTCCTAGAGATATACATTACAGGACGCAGAGTTCCTGAATACTCCTGCATTAGTGCCGCTCCAATCCCAGTGGAAGAGGCATCACTACGAAGGACAAAAGTCTTATCAATCGTTGGTAGTCTTAAGAAAGGATGAGATGAGAATAAATTCTTAACCTGATCCAATGACGATTGGCATTCTTGGGACCAACGCACCATATTAGGAGAACCTTTTTTTTTAATAACGTTGAAAGTGGTGCCATAATGGAGGATAGATTCTCAATGAATCTTCCATAGAATTGTATTAATCCCAAGAGACTTCGTACTTGCTTTTTTGTTTTAGGAACGGAGATATTTAATATCTTAGAAATGTTTTGGTCCTCTGTCTTCAACAGACCATGACCAACACGATGACACAGGAAAGAGATTTCACTAAACCCAACAAAGGCTTTAGAGGGTTTTGCAGTCAAATTATGCTCGCGTAGAGTAGACAGTAACTCATTTAAACCCGAATAGTGTTCTTCCCAAGTATCGCTGAAAAGACAGATGTCGTCTAAATATGCGATGACATCTGTACGATATGATAGAATTCGTCGCATCATGCGTACGAAAGTTGCTGGGGCGTTCATAAGCCCGAAAGGCATAAAATTCCACTGAAATAAACCCCTAGGTGTTGAAAAAGCAGTGAGAGGCTTGGCGTGTTCCGTCAAAGGGACTTGCCAATAACCTTTCGACAAGTCTAGTATAGTAAAGAATCTAGATTTAGAAAGTCTAATAAGTAGATCTTCTAATAAAGGCATAGGTTCAGCATCAAACTTCGTAACTTGATTTAAATTGCGATAATCAACGCAAAGACGTATGTTATTGTCTTTCTTTCGAACAATAATCATCGACGAAGAATAAGCTGAAGTGGATGGTTCAATTATTTTCAACTGAATCATTTCATCCAATTCTTTCTCGACTTGTGCTTGAAAATGAATAGGTATAGGGTATGGTCTTACTCTGATCGGATTACGATCAGTAAGTATGATGTCATGTTCAATGACATGTGTGTGTCCAGGAATGTCGGTAAGGACATCCTGAAATGATTGTAGCGTAGAAGATATTTGACGCTGTTCCTCAAAAGACAAATTCGAAGAAACGGTAACGTTTTTCCATGATTCCGTAGAATTAAGTGGAATCACAGGAAGAGGTAAGTTAACATCAGAAAAAGTAGTTTCCCCATTCTGTATAACAGACAGGGATGAGATATGACCATGTTGGACTGGAGAGTCGTCCGTCGCCTGGAAAATAGGCTGCAAATAGTCTGGTCGTTCAATAAATTCAGTAAGCATATTTATATGGAAGGTTTTATGCCTTCCATCAACATCGACAATATAGTCGACATCGGAAATCTTCGAGACTATAGTGTATGGACCTTTCCATGAAATGAGAAGTCTATTCTCCCTCGTGGAAAGTAAGACATACGCTTTGTCTCCAGGACAAAGTTGACGTAGGCGTCTTTTCTTATTAGCAAATCGACTAGCCTTTTCTTTAGCAAATTCGGATGATGAAGTTGCTAGCCTGCATGATTCGATAATTTTTTCCCTAAGAGCAATGACATACTCATATGACGATTGTGTATCATCGCCAATATTATCGGAAGTTATCAAATCGTGTAGCAAGGACATAGGACCGCGCGGTTGCGCGCCAAAGACAAGTTCAAAAGGAGAAAATCCTGTATGCTCGTTGGGAACCTCTCTATAAGCAAAGAGAGCTGCAGGTAGGACCCTGTCCCAATCATCAGGATGATCCTCCGTTATCTTGCCAAGTAAGTTCTTTAGTGTCCTATTAAGACGTTCAACCAATCCATTGGACATTGGATGATAAATACTACTGAGAGACCTTTTAATGTCCAGAGTAGCCTTTACCTGAGACATAGTGTCCGATATTAATTGAGTGCCATGGTCTGACAGTATTTCTCCGGGGAATCCCAGACGAGAAAATATGAGCCAAAGAGCATCTGCGATATCGACAGTTGATATGCTCTTAAGAGGAATAGCCTCTGGCCAACGCGTGCACATGTCAATGCAAGTAAGGATAAATTGATGTCCTCTGGCTGACTTAATCTTAAACGGGCCAATAATGTCTATTGCCATTTTCTGAAACGGCCGAATAGGAATATCTGCAGCCTGAATAGGTGCAGCATGTCTTGGACCTCTAGACTTGACCTCTTGACAAATTTTGCAAGATCGGCAATAAATTCGTATGTCTTTATTCACGAATGGCCAAAAGAAAGACGCAAGGACTCTAGTCTTAGTTCTGGAAAAACCCATGTATCCAGCACACTGAGAATCGTGTGCATGTTGAAGAATTAAGGCTCTCATACACTTAGGAGAAGGAAGAATTTCTTTAAAGAAGAATCTTCTTCTTGTCGTTTAACAAACGAGTCATGCGAAATCACCAAGTGATCGTCTTGGCTATCAACTCCATTACTATCATTAGATGAAGTTGGAGGAATAAGAGCTTGGGCTCTTGTTACCACCGCATTGACCGTTTGGATGCTTTGTTCCTCCCAACTGGCAATTTGTTGCGGGGTGCATTCCTTAACCCCATGAATACGACCGATTATAAGATCCGCAATAGGATTAGGAAGAAGACACGCGTGGACATCTCCTGTAAAGAAGGGAGTGTCAATGCTAATGATAGCAGTAGGATATTTTTCCATGGTACCACCAAATGTAACACATTTGACCATCTTTCGCGTGTAACAGCGCTTATCTATGAGAGACTGTCTAACCCCGACAGTAGTACATCCAGAATCAAAAAGCACTGAGGCTAGACTATCATTGAAAAGACCGTTATGCAAGATGAGAGATCCTCTCCCATCATGCGCAACTGTAGCAGGAAGAGCAGGAAGAGGGTGACTACAAATTAAGGTAGATACAGTCGATGGCTCGAACAATTTTAAGCATTGGGGGCATTCAGTTGCTCTCCCAAAATCGAAAGCAGAGCCAGTGATAGCATTAGAGTTTCTACTATCGTTCACCTGACTACAGGCTTCCTGAGACTCATGTTGTGCAGAGTTTGCCTGACGATAAGATTTCCTTTTGTTATGTCTAGGTCTGCCGCGATTATTATTTCCCCTGTAATTATTATTATATTGCCCATTATAACCATTATTCTGGTTTGCATCACAGTATCCATAACCATCATCGTAATATTCTTGACGGCGAGGATAATTATCTCGAGAAGAGAAACTCGGATAGTTTCTATTGCCATAACCTTTGCGAAAGTGTCTAAAATTGTTAGACCCAACATTACGAGGACTATCAGCTCGTCTCCAATTCTTTGAAGAAAACCCACTGTGTGATGAATTGCTTTGATATTGAGTGTAATTCTGATTACTCTTCTTATTAAAGCTTTGTTTAGCACCTTGAAATTTACGATTGTAATTAGATCCATATGGTGCTGCCGAAGCAACTGGCAACCCTTCTTTCACCTTACAATTGCTAACTGTAGCATGGGGATGCGCAGTTACGTACTGGCAACAATATTCCTCCATGTCTTTTATGTTCTTAGGTTTACGCTCATGAAGAAAAGCAAGAAAAGATTCGTTGACCGATGACATAACCTTGTCTCGAAGTAATAAGTCCATTAGGCCTTCATATGTTTTTTCAGCCTGAGACAACTCAATCCAACGTGTGAATGTACGACGTATCTTTATAATAAAGTCAGAGAAATCCACTCCATTTTCTGGCAACATTGTCTTAAGACGAAGACGATAATCTTCTTCTTTTAGTTGATATCTTTTAAGCAATGCTGCTCTGACAACATCATAGTTGGTCCTATCATGTTCCTCTATTGTCATAAGAGTAGTCACTGGTTCACCTGAAAAACATTCCATCAGTTGTTCAACATATTTTTTCTTTTTTATTTTATGCGTATCGCATAAAAATTCGAATCTATCAAGATAATCCGTTATATCGTCCTTTAAAGGATTGAAATGAGGTAATTTGATCTTACTAGACTTCTCCTTTGTTGTATCCGAAGTTGCTTGATGAGCACCAGCATTCATCAACTTTAATTTCTCTAACTCCAAAACCGCGAGTCTTTCATCATGTTCCCTTTTTGCTTTTCTCTCTTCAACCTCAGCTTGAAATTTTCTCTCCTCAGCAGCAATTGAAGTTTTTTTCTCCTCAGCAGCAGCTTGAAGTTTTTTCTCCTCGGCAGCAGCTTGAAATTGAAAGTTTTTTCTCCTCAGCAGCAGCCTGAGCTTGTTGCTGTATTCTTCTATCTTCAGTTTCTCTATCCAACTGCATTTGTATCCTTTTCTCTTCAGCCTTCTGTGCCTTGGCATATTGAGCAAGTGCGAATTCTTCTAACTTCTCACCTGTTTTCCCAAGGGCTTTCCCTTGTTCAATAAAGACGTCCAGTGTAGACATTATGTCTAACTATGTGAGATCCGACCTGAAATATTCAATAAATCACCTATCCCACCTTGATGGGAGACAAGTCTGTAATACTAGACTTGTATACTCACTTCACTTTATTTCACTCTCTTTGAGAGACAAGTCTTAATCAAAGACCTTGTATGGTTACCTTGATTCTTTATAATAATATTCTATCAATAATTTCTATGTGAAGAGTGTATCATATTAATAATAATAATAATAATACATGACCAAGTATATATATATATCTAGACTGTGTATGACAACAATGTATTACAATAATAAATACAAAGACAAAGATACAGAACAACAACCGAAAACGTTCGCAGAAGTCAAATAAACAATACGGCGAAACTAAGGAAAATATCACAAAGCATGTGACGATAACTGCGAAAATGAACAAAACCAATGACACCACAGTGTATAAACATAAAGTTGTATAAAACTAAACAATAGGAAAGGGAGACCTACAAATACAAACAAATCAAAACAAACTAAAGACCAGAAAAAATATAACGAAAACAACGAAAAGGTACACTTCGTCACACCTAAACGTAAATAGCAATAAATATTGCTAACAACTTCCAATGAAGGAAAATTGTTCAGTCCCTAAAGACACGCTCTCAGTAGATACCTCTATTACGTGGTATTATCTACAAGAGTCACCTTCCCAAGCAGCCCGCAGAAATATACACAACAATATCACAAATAACATAAACAGCATATAATGGAATGTGTTGCAAAACAAAGCTCAGTTACACATGATACTAAAGTAACTTTCTTGCTCCTTGTCAACACGGAAGTACAATGTCAAGCGCGCAATGATTGTCAGATCCACTGTACGACGATAACATGTAGTGGTCTTCAGGAACATAAAGTCACTATGACCTTCTCGACAACTTGAGACTTGATGATCGAATGTTGAAGAGTTCGTAGACGGTACTGTTTACGAAAAGAACTTGCCCTCAAACTACGTGACTTGATCGCTCAGACGTTGGAGAGTCTGTTGACTGTAACGGTAAACAACCAGCGGTACTGTTTACAAAAAGGACTTGACTTGTGTGCAGCTGTAACGTGTAAACAACCAGCGGTACTGTTTACAATAAGGAATCGACTTGTGTGCAGCTGTGGTCCACGTAGCAATATTGCATAGATGCTAACTCCAGTACTTGTACCAACTGTGGTTCATGTAGCATTATCACACAGATGCTAACACTGTTTATGTGGGTCAACAGTCGATGACCTATTTTACTGTCCTGTGTTATTTATAAGCTGTCAACCTTGATCATTCCAATATGTAGCAGAAACCAAAATTGTAGCCGAAAAGCCCACGGAACTGGTCCGCCAGAAATGTTACTGTGTTTTTATGGGGTCCTCTAATGTTGATGTGTAGTTGGCCAGGTATGCGTGTTGATGTCACCTGAACAGTGTAATGGTGCGGTGAAGATCTAGGTCACTCACGCTGACAGCATACATGGTTCTTGTACGATGATGATGATGATGATGTGAGACATGGGTATGTAGAGACGCGAATGCGTTTAGGCTCATATATAGTTAAACAATGCACCCAGTCACACTCATACGAAAGCCAATGATTGTTGCAACTACTGATAACAGTTCACACATTTAATCACAGGACTAACAGTAGTACCACAGGAACAGTCAATGCAAGCAGGATCATGTACATCATGTTAGCTGAAATCGATTGGTACCTATCAGGCATTCTAAGGCTGGAAAACATTCAAATATGTGGGCATGGTCAATAGTGGTATGTCCTTTAAAGTACAGTTCACAATGCCGCTTTGGTATCCCTGACTGAACGCGTCAGATACCTTAATAACCCCGTCATACAAAAGACGAGCTCCTAAATCATGTAATAATATTACCAGGGCCGTCGTTCAACTTGGCATAACACGCCAGTTGTATCTTATCATGCTGTAGAGTATTGGCCGAAACACAGGGCCTCGATATGACGTCAGTTGTGTATTCTTCATAAGCAGGTTGCATAATCCCTGCTATAATGATTGTATAAATATACCGCCAACCTGCGGTTTCCACCATATATAACTTCGTCACTGGACTTCTGATCAAATGAAGACGAATAGTCTTAAATGGCTACCTCGAGCACAAAATATAGGTTCTGCATTATAGGAACTGTGAGCTGTTCTCACAGGCTAGGTAAGCCTTTAACAAGTTCTGCAACCGAATGCGTAATAATGATAAAGTCGGTGTTACCTTGAACAGAATCCTCAGAACAGAAGAAACAACACTGTCGTCATTCTTGACGTACAGAAAATCACTGGGGAAAACTGACAACGCAGTCAGTTCGAAGATTTTTCTTCCCCAAAATACAACGGACATTCACGTCCCACAGAAGCCAGTACACATCTCTACCTGACGGAAGTCTAACACTTCGCGCTCTAAACTGCGCATGGGCACATAGCCCAGAACTATGTACCTTTGATCCTATCTCAATACTGGTCAAACACAATGAATAAACCAAAAGGGGAGATAACCCCTAATCAATCTGACACCGCAAAGTTAAGACATAGTTCCTTAACTTTGACCAGGGTGAAAAAAATACGACAAATAAATTGACGTTTGAAACTCCATCAAAAATGACAGAAACATATTACTGCACCCCCCTGTTTAAAAAATGACACTTTTTTTAAAATATAACCATGAGCAAGATAGCACAAGCATCAATTATGCGCCACTGAAAGAATGAACCTAATATCAGGTACAATCGACGCACAAATAAAGCGTATAGAGAGAATAAAATCATCTCCCAACATAAAAGAAAATATTTCCTCTAATCAAAGCAAACTCGGGAGGTACCATCAAAGAAATCTAAGTTGCTGGCAACCCCAAGATACATATCAAAAAAATATATGAAATACTATAATTATAGCTATATACAAATATCATGAAATACAATTGCTATACTATCAACATATCTAATGGATATATATCATGGATGGACATAAACAAATTTGTTAAAGTCATTATACATCATCCAAATAGCGACACAATTGTGTTAATATATATTATGATATTAGGAACAGACAAAGTTTGGAAGTGTATCAGGAGATCTAGGACACAAGATTTAAATGGAATCATGTGGGCATTTAGACAATATGTCTGCCATCACATTATCAGAACCACGGATAGCTCGCACCGTGAAATGGAAAGGTTGAAGAGCAATAG
>JAMPIV010005578.1:0-129199 GCA_024509875.1 Oreohelix idahoensis | reverse complement strand
GTGTTTATTTTAAATGATGGCGTCGTGCTGGGGGTTTAACCCCATTGCGCAAACGGGTTTAGGGTTCATTAATAGTTATAGATTATGTCGGATATTTCAGGATGTTCGGAAATTAATCTAAGCATGAGATTAATTAAATTAAACTAATAATGGAAGGAGAATCGTATTATGATTCAAATTGTAGATGTCAAGAACTCATGTGCTCATTTCTGGCTGTTGACTACAACAGCGCACGTATATAGCCACGATGTTCATCTGACATATTGTTTTGACACGGACGGATACTTACTGATATTATTTGGAATTCAATTGTTACGCTGAATTGTACATGAAACCTTTGTGAATGTCGATTATCGTTTTTGTATGAATCTCAATACATGTGGACTCAAAGCAGAAGGCTTGATCCTTTATTTACGTTTCGGGTTCGGTTCTACAGCTGTTGGTGTTTACCTTTGTCAGCACGATAACTCTCCCACAAGGGAAATCAAATACTATATACTATGCAAATCAGAACGTCGAAGGGATGTTCTGATGCCCAGAGCTAACCATTTATAACCAACATTGATACGTCTAAAGAGTGACTTTACTATTCAATAAATAATACCATAACCAAGGAATCGCAACACCAACCACACCACCACCACCGACCCGTCACAACATCCCAGGGTCATTGAATGTCGGTGCAGATTTCCTCAGTCGGCACCCATGTGATCAAAATTAGAGTAGTGGCAGGCGTGAGGAGAGATTTTATCTATGTGTATCACTGGTTTTGGAACTTGCCATAGTGCATGTTCTCAGGTGGGGAGATGTGTGATGATTTTACCATGATACAACGTTAAAATATCTCCAACATTTAACGATAAAATGTAGGGTTAAAAATAATGCGTCAGATACTAGGAGACATGCTCGCCCATGCCAGCCCTTCCTGCCATCATTCAAATTATCTAGTTAGACGTGCAGACGGAACGTTTACCCTTTGTAGACGGGAGAGAACGGAGGACACCAAAAGGAAAAATATGACTGAACACGTGTTTGAAGATCGCAAGGCTAAAAGACGCAATTGGTAGTAAAAGAAAAAATTCACGTCACAAGTTGACAGAGGGTAAGGAAATGGACAAAAAACGACTTTAGCTCGTGTCAGAAACAGTCATTTCTTGGACTTTTACGATACTTGATTGTTATTTGAATGCCGCGGCAAAACACACGAGAGAAGGTTCTCGAACAAATTTCAAAAACTAAACTTGAAAAAAATATGTTTTTTCTTAATAATAGTGTTATGAAAATAAAACCTAGCTAGTTTGATAGCCCATCTTGAGCAGAGAAATAATATGCTTTCAATTATACAGACGGATAGATAATAAGGAAGATATTGACAAAAGACTGTAACTGAGATGTGACTGATGTGACTTTTGGTTGTAAATTTGAAAGTTAGGGGGGAAGTCGGCGATTGGTCAACGCATTTTATAGTAGCGGGACAGAGATGTGAAATTTTGCCATTTGACATAAGTCTGTTCAGAGACGCAGTTTAAATTAACAGTGGTGTTGATTCCTGAAGAATACAAATATATAGTGGGACGCCATCATACAGCCAGCAGCTCAGCTGAGTTTTGCTAGCAAATTTAACTGTGTTCTCAATTCTGAATTCTGGTAAGAATGAACAATATTTATTTTGTATATTTTAATAATTCGAGTGATTGATACTGCCAAATCATAAAAATGATTACGACAAGTAAGTGTTCGCTCTAGATCCCCAGCCCAAGTTCAGGGTCTAGAGGCATACATACAAAGAAAATATATAGGCACGCCTAAATGAAACTATGAAAAAGATCTAGTGTTGAGATCAGTGGAACATATCACCTATCTTATTCAATAGCAGGAAGCTATTGAACATATCTCAGATGCAATGTAGTCTTGGGGAACTAGTACTATGTGAAACCAACTAGGTAAGATGTGCTGTGTGGTCAGAGAGATCTGACCCATTCTGTGTGGTGTTGTGGTGTCGTGTTGTGTGCAGAAGTGGCTCAGAAGATAGAGTTCTGACACATGACCCAATACTTTTGTTTCAGAATTGTGAGTTTCTGTTTGGCACCAAGGCGGTGTCAAATGCTGTAGTAATATATACAAGTGTGGACCAGTGCAGTCTACCATTGTGTCAGAGCAGCCGTATATTATCCCCCAGCACGGAGAGGTGGGGCCACCAGATTCCAGCACCAGAACTACGCAGTCAAGATACGTGAGCGTCTGGCCTGCTGGACATTCACCAACTAAATTACTAACTAACTCACCAACTATATTACCATCAACTAGAACATACCATTTTGGGAAATAAAACTTGTATTCCTCCCATCAGTAAATGGACAATGTTTTGGTAGTCACAGAGTGGGTGTGATGACACCACCCCAACAGCATATCTAGTAATAAGTTCTCCTGGGACTATCTTAATATAATTACTATTAACCAGTCATTTGAAATAATTAGGTACACATTTTCCATTTTATTATGTCATACAATTATGCATTCCATTTATAACTCCATAATATTTTTTATGTTCTGACCAACTAAACATTTGGTTCAGAACAAAATAAATTTATCAAAAGATTTAACTTTTAAAACCAAAACAGCCTGAGTTAGTTCAGTGTGTTATAAATTTTATTAATATTATTAGACTTCTTAAATATCTGTATGTGTGTGTGTGTAATCTACCACAACATATTACATATCAGTACCCTAGACTTTTAACGTAGCTACATTCATTAGAAAAAAAGATATGGTTGAGGTCGTAAGTGGTAGTAAGAAGGGTCTTCTGTAATTCATATCTACATTTATCTCAGGAGCCTTCACAGCTGACCTCATGCATCACACTAGTTAACATCAACCATACAATACCATCAAAATCCACTACAAAGCAGAGTGTAGGCTTTAATGCAAGCTCTTTGCCAGGAGGCAAGCTACAATGTAAGGTCCACAAGGAGGAACATAAGAGAGGGAAGATCATACGAGCAGGATTGCTTAACATACCTCAACTCCTTGACAATGAGGAAACGGATAGACATGGGTGGATTACAGGCATACCGTTCGACAGAGGGAAAAGAGGAAACAATGAGATGGAATTAACAAGAGATATGAAACAGGAAGGTATTAGCAGACAGAAGAGAATAGTCGGCTCAACTTAAGTTAGCCGTAGGCATAACTTTTAAAAGGGGGCCTATGTCACGAAGTGTATTCGCCTTCTTTTCTCTCTGTCAATCTTTTCACATACCAAAACATTCCTTTTCTGTAAATTCTCTAGAATATCTTCCTCTCGACAAAACACATCAGGAGATCTCCCATTTCCTTCTGAAATTCCTTTTTCTTTAATTGAGGTTACCAGCAAACCACTGTCACCTTTTAAAGCTGTGAACTTTAACCGCGCCCTGAATAATTGCAGTTCAGCCAATGGATAGGCAGCAGTATATTGTCGTTTGACCTTTGACCTTAGCAACCACCATGGAGTATGGCCAGTTTGGGGGGGGGGATGGAACGTAATATCAAAAATAGGTCAGGCGCCCCACCCCTAACGTAGGCAAATGGAAGGCCACCAAACAGAAACCTGGAGGAATTAGGCGCGATTCTCGAAGCGCAGGATTCACAAAGCGGCAGCCTAGACTAGCGGACCGACCAGCCTGGACAAAGACGGTCCTGTCTATGAAATACAGAGGGGCCCGATCATTTTAAAACAGCAAGGGTGCTTGTCTGAGCGATCCTACCAGGTTGCCATACCAGAAGACTAAAGCATATGCAGTGTTCTCAAGGGCAGACATACCCCATCCCAGTTGGTGATGAGCCCTGTGTCAAGACGGAGAAGAAGCAACTTGCCATCCTCTGAAACCTTAAAAAGAACTTGCGGGACCTGTAGTGCTGGGCCATATTGAACCCCTGGCAACAAGACTACCTAAATTCAGCATCTGAGATGAGTATCTGAACATGCCAGCTGAACCACTAAAGAATGTTCCTATTGTCCTATGATGAAAAATTAATTCTGACATGGTTCAGAACCATTCATAGATTAGGGAACATATAGTTGTACATTTGAATATACTGTGAGATTCTATCTTCTTTTTTTGAAAACTTTACATAACAGAGTCTGTTGTTATTTTCTTTGTAATATTTAATTGGGTTGTATAGTTTTAATAACATAAATCTACACCCTGGGGGCAGAGCCATAATTAATAAACACTATTGGGTCAGGATATTTTTAATGTGGCTGGGCACCAAATCTCTTATCCATCTATATGTACTATACATAGTCCTTTGTTGGATATCGGATAAAGAATTTATCGCCTAGAGAATATCCTGTTTAGTTTCACCAGAATCCTTTCGAGAGTTTTTTTGAGTGGACTAATTCCCGAGGAGAGACTGTGAATTCAACTTGCAGTCTGGAAGAGTTTCCTCTAGAGATTATCTTTTATTCTTCCATCAAGTCTGTCATACTTACACTTTCTCCCTCAAACCAAAAATATTTCGCTACAGCATGTATCAACTAGAGTTAAGATATAACTATTCCTTCTCTTAGTCCTAGTGAGGGGTCCAACAATATCCACTGCAACTCTCTCGAATGGAGTACCCATGATTGGCATTTCTCCTAGAGCTGCTGGTGCAGTCCTATGCTTGGGGGCTACACGTTGACACTCTGGACAAGATTTCACATATCGTTTGTTATCTTCCGTGATCCCTGGCCAGTAATAGTGACAAGCTATCCGCTGACTTGTGGCACCAATTCCCATGTGTCCACTAAATGGAATAGCATGTGCTAGCTCCATAACTTTCTCCCTGTATGATTTTGGCACTACCATCTCTCCATGTCCTTGAGGTTCTGTACTAGCTTTTCTATACAGTAGTTCATTTTTCATATACAAGTCTCCTTTCTCTGGAGGGTTATGGGCCTTTGGCAATTTGCCAAAACAAGGCTTCAATGTGTCATCTTCTGCTTGAGCCTTCTTCATCTGCTCTGGCTGAGTATTGTTAGGATGTTCCTCCTCTTTTTTGGTGCTCGACCTGGTCTGGACTGTTGCCATGACAACAGGTTTTATTGGGTCACCCAAAAATACACACCTACACCCCAATATCAGCGGGTATACAGGGTCATCTATCACTGCGGCTGTTATCGCTCCTTCCACGTAGCGAGATTTCACATTGATCCTAGCTATAGGAAGTGTCATGGTTGCTGTTCCCTTAGTTGCCCCTTGTATTTCCACGGTTTCTGTGGTAAGTTGATCAGGGTGCACTAGGGTTGAACTCACAACTGAGTCAAAATCCAGGCCGGTATCATATAAGCACATGACTCGAGTGCCGTTCACGGTTACGAGTTCACTCACAGGGGGATGACGGAGGCTATTCTGACTCCCTGTCAGTTCCATCGTATCTGTCCTGTTCCCTGTTTCTATACATGC
The DNA here is from genome assembly GCA_024509875.1 of Oreohelix idahoensis. Taxonomy (NCBI): domain Eukaryota; kingdom Metazoa; phylum Mollusca; class Gastropoda; order Stylommatophora; family Oreohelicidae; genus Oreohelix; species Oreohelix idahoensis. The sequence goes on along the minus strand of JAMPIV010005578.1, from coordinate 123,770 downwards.
AGCGTGATGAGGAGTTTTCCTTTTACAATCTACAGTGTTGTGGTTGCTCATCTTACAAATTTTGCTCCACTTATCTCCCTATTTGTAGGGTTTCTTTTCCTGAGTCTGGGGGTTCTTGTCCTTATTATCAAATCTTGGCTTATTTCTGTACGGTTGGTCCTTTTGGTCAAACTTGGTATTTTGTGGTGGTGGCTTATATCCTTCTACCTGCTTTCTTTTTGTTCCTACCAATTCAGCTTGAGCTGCTTGGTATCTCTCTGCACATTTCAAAGTGTCTTCCAGCCTCTCTCCTCATTGTTCCATAAGAAATTTCCTCATTTCTTGAGGCATGGAACCTTTCACTTGCTCTAACATAACCATTTCTTTCAGATCCTCATAGGTTTTCTGATACTTACCTAAACTACTCCATTTCAACAAATACGTTTCGAGTCTAGCTGAAAACTTGTTATATGTTTCTCCCGGTAGAGGTTTAGAAGTTCTAAATTTCTTCCTATATGCCTCTGAGTTCTTTTCATAACGAATAAGTAAGGCTTCCTTTAGTATTTCATAATTTTCCTGATCTTCTTTGGGGAGTTTCAGAAACATATCATATGCAATACCTCTCAATCCCTGAGATAACATTAAACTCCATTTTTCCTTTTCCAGTCCATATGTAGAGGCTAGCCTTTCATACCTATCCAGGTACGACTCAATTGCGTCCTCCTTTTCAATAAATGGATCTAGGTGGAAACTCATGGCTCCATTTGCCATGTTCTGAAAAGAGCTATTCTCAGAATGAGGTGAGCTATTACCATGGGTGCTAGTCCCAGCCTGAAGTTCAAGTTCAAGCTGTCTCATTTTCAGCTTATGGTCTCTCTCTGCTTGTAACCTCCTTTCTTCTCTCTCAGCCTCTGCTTGTAACCCCCTTTCTTCTCTCTCAGCTTCTGATTTCTTGGCTTCTCTCTCTGCTTCTACTTCTAATTTCTTGGCTTCTCTCTCTGCTTCTACTTCTAATTTCTTGTCTTCTCTCTCTGCTTCAAATTTCTGGGCTCTTTCTGTTTCCAATTTCTTTTCTTCCCTGTCCATGTACTTTTCACATTCCATCGTGACATACTGGACCAGAGCATCACCACTCATGCCAAGCTCTTTTCCCACCTGCAGTGTGGCAGACCTAAACTTGACCAAGTCAGCCATGATGTATCTGTAGTCTAGTAGGGTAAGCTGTCTTACTCAAACTAAATTACTACAATATAATTAACTTAATTAAAATTAAAGTTAATTAAACTGACTTCACCATATATGAAACAGCTTTCATTATCTGTACTCAATGGTACTTCTAAAAAAATAATTTATATCCTACTCTTTCCAAAAATTTACAAAAAAATATTTTTCTACACAGCACAAATAGAAAGTTGGCTCTGGAATATCAAAGATATCCCGCAGACGAGACCCCACTGTAGCGGGAGGTTATTTAAAATTATTTATCTATGCAAGAATCCAGGTATCTCATATGCTACCAGGATAGTATGCCAGTAAAGAGTTCTGGTCTTACCAATAATACCCCAGTCTTAGAAATAAGCACTGGTGTATGGATATCATAGAAGTAATCAGATTGTGAAAATACTGGGCAGTTGGTAAGAAGTTGTACCAGGATTTAAGGTGTCTCCTCCCTTTGACTATCTTATGATTTCTTATTTTCTAGGGGATAATCAAAATGAACATTCACTGTAACCACAAATGTAAGAAGTGAATAATTCCTCAGGTACAGTTAAACTATTTTAATATTTACACTAATATTCTATTTCTGCTAGTTGGAAAAGAGCATAAAATTATATAAAAATTATTCACACAATTACTGTTATTGCCTGTTTAGACTTCCAGATCTTGAAAAATAAAGTTACTGAAAACTGGAATCACTTTAACTGTATCACTTTTCTTTTAGTCCTCTGACTTTACACATTACTGTCCTAATTTGACTGAATGCTTTAATGGTTTTAATACTGTTCTCACTATTGGCTGTTTGTTCATATATGGGTGGTCAGTGTCTTAACTGAGACTTATCTTTTCAACTTGACACTGCTGACACTGAACTGTCCTTTGTAGATATCAGACTTTGTAGACCCAGCTATAGGGATGCCAATGACCAGTTGAAGTTCACTCTTTCGGGTCCTGCACTTTTGTGGGATTGCCTCTGATGAACAACACAGGCTTCTGATACGTGACAGTCTGGTTTGAGTTATTTCATGGAACCCTCAGACTTCAGACACGGGACTGAAAATTTCTGGCGATCCGCTCACAATTCAGGTGGTACATGTGTAGTGGCGAACTCTGCCTCTCAGTCTGTCTCAAACCTCTTTCGTTGTGTCCTTCGTTGTGTCGCCTTTTAGTTTACCGATCCGCTATGTATAAGTCTCTGGCGGAGGTATCGGAGAGCACTGACGTCAAAACTTAAGACTCGGCTGAAATCCCTTTCCAAAACAGCGATTTCACCCGATCTGTGCGTTGCCTGAAACTTTCCCTGTCTCTTCCTCGGCTTATATATTATCCATACTGTTCCATCCTATTTTGTTTTATACAGCCGATATATCTCTATTATCCTATCCATGTAATTTCACAAACTGTTATATGTTGATTTTAGTATTTAGAACAGAAGTGGGTTTACAGGCTTTCGGCTTAACTGTAGACAGCCGTAATATGCATATATCTCCGTAAATGATAACTTCCTACTGTTTTTCCTTATATATAGTTATACACAATCCTCTCCTGGACTACAATGTGATATCCTTCTCCCAAAGATTCCATTATGCTCTTATTTATCATTGCCGATTTCCGATGTCTCATCGACATTTTGCCGATACACCGCCATTTTGTAAGCGGCCGGCCCTGTGATAATCGATCGGTGAATGGTCTGTAAACTACACGAAGTCACGTTTGCAATGTATTGAAACCAATTTTGCGACAGCCACACTTGAAGGCCGGGAGCTGGACTTGGTTCTCAAAGGCTGCTTGAGGCGCGTGCCATAGAAGCATTTATCTGCAGTGAGAGCTTATCCTCGCTACAACTCCCGGAAGTAACAACCTTTGGAACTTGCTGATAAGAAAGTTATATTAGAGATTGCGTCTTTAAACTGTCTGTGTTGTCCATGCGTCCTATATACCATAGTTGTGTGAGTGTTATGAGAATGACCTCAGCCAATAATGCCCTTTTTTGGGGTACAAAATTGGCTGAGCGTCCTTTCACGATGTCCGGTCACAGCAAGGCGATGGCGCCGTTTGGTTGGTCCTAGGTTCGATTCCCGGTAAGCCTATCACTTATATTTTCTTTTGTGTTGTCTAGTGTCATCCTTTATGTCCAACGAGTACCTGTTACTGCCATCAATGGTACCTATACCTTGTAGCGATATGGCAGCTTGTGTACCCTGACAATCACCAGAGCTATGCCAGTGGGAGATTTACTCCTGGTAGGTTCAACCAGGCTGGACTGGTCTGCGTGGGTAGGAGTCAGACAAAAGCTGGTATACTGGTCCTCCAGGATGGGGGTTTTAGCACAGGGCCGACACCACTGTCTATGTAAAAAATCGCACATGTTACGGAAACGGCAACAGATGAACAAACTTTGATGTGAGACCTAACATCCGGAGTCTCAGGCTCGTATGACTGACAGTGGTGAAAGCCGAAAGGAAGCCATTGGCATGGAAACGGATGCCACGACCGCAAAACACGAAACCAGAATTGGTTTTTGGAACGTCAGAACTATGAATGAGACAGGAAAGCTGAGACAAATCACAGCAGAGATGAGGAACTTCAAATTACATATCCTGGGAATAAGCGAGAGCAGATGGGCAGGGATGGGGAGAATAAAAACAGCTACAGCGGAAACAGTACTTTATTCTGGTAGAGAGGATGGTCAGCACAACGAAGGTGAAGCCATTATCCTGAAGAAAGAAATGGAAAGGTCTTTAGTGGAATGGAAACCCATCAACAACAGACTGATAAGAGCAAGACTAAGAGGGAGATTCATCAACACCACAATTATACAATGCTATGCACCAACAAAACGACAGCGATGAAGAGATCAAGGACGAGTTCTATCAACAGGTACAAAAGGAAATGGAAACTGCACCCAGCTACGATCTTATTATAGTAATGGGAGACCTAAATGCGAAAGTTGGAACACACAATAATTATAACGAAAGAGTAATGGGGAAATGCGGCAGAGGAACAGTAAATGAGAATGGGGACAAATTAATAAGCTTCTGCAGTATTAACAACTTGGTCATTGGAGGAACCCTTTTTCCACACAAAAAGGTGCACAAGTTAACACGGGAATCACCAAACGGACGAGACAGAAACCAGATAGATCACATAATGATCAATGGCAGATGGAGACATGCACTACAAGACGTGAAAGTAAGAAGAGGCGCAGATGTGGGAAGTGATCATCACCTAGTAGTAGCAAGACTGAAGGTGAAACTCAGAGCTGCTCGACCAGTTGCAGTCAAACAGAAAAGATATAACATCACGAAACTTAAGGACCCCCTCACTAGAAAAGCTTTTGTGGTCGACGTAAAGAGACGATATGAGATTAACAAAAGCCAGGAAAGAACAGAGACCGATGATGTCGACCAGAAATTCAACACCATCTCAACAATATACAAGGAAAGCAGCAAGTCATGCTTGGGATTCCAGGAAAGGAAGAGCCAAGACTGGATAACACTAGTAACGCTAAACACCATAGCGAAGAGAAAGGAAATGAAAAGAAAGAAAACAGAAGCGAAGTCTCCAGGTTAAAGGCAATATATAGTGAACAGTACAGCCAGCTGGACAAGGAAGTAAAACGTCAAACCCATGCTAACAAAAGGACATTTCTGGATGACCTTGCAAGACAGGCAGAAGAGGCAGCACTGAGAAATGAACAAAGCATAGTTTATAAAATAACTAAAACTATCAGTGGAAAACGATGTGCAAACAACATAACTTTAGTAAGAGACAAGCAAGGAAATCTCATCACCAAAGCACAGGGGCAGGAAACAAGATGGGCATAGCACCAGAGAAACACTGAATAAGGAACCACCAGAGACTCAGCTGAATGTTCCTGATGCTGAAAGTGACTTAGAAGTAAATACAGACATTCCACGAAAAGAAGAAATCATCACAGCTATCAAAGGGTTAAAAAATGGAAAAGCGCTTGGTCACGACAATCTAAATGCTGAGTTATTCAAGGTAGACCCTGAACTAGCAGCAGAACTATTAGAACCACTATTTGCACAAGTCTGGGAAACTGAGACAACGCCAACAGAATGGGGTAAAGGAATAATTGTCAAATTTCCCAAGAAGGGCGACCTTGCAGACTGCAACAATTGGAGAGGAATTACTCTCTTCTCAGTTCCCAGCAAAATACTAGGCAGGATAATCATCCAGAGATCTTCAAAAGCAGTTGACCCTAAACTGAGGAAAGAACAAGCGGGCTTTAGAAAGAACAGAAGATGTGCAGATCATATATTCACCCTCAGGAACATTATAGAGCAGTGCTCAGAATGGCAGAGACGGCTGTACATTAACTTTGTTGATTCTGAAAAGGCTTTCGACAGCATACACAGGGACAGCCTATGGAAAATACTGAGTGCTTATGGAATTCCCAGCCGCATTGTTTCCACCATAAAAAGCCTCTATTGTAACTTTACGTGCAGTGTTTGATTTGAGTAATGTAACTTTCGAAGTGAAAACAGGAGTACAACAGGGATGCCCCTATCAACAACATTATTTTTGACAGCCATAGATTGGGTGATGCGCCAGACAACAGAGGGCAGTCAAAAAGAAATTATATGGACAACATTTTCTACACTGCAAGACCTGGAATATGCAGATGACATTGCACTTGACTCGCGCATTCACATCAACACATTCAAGACAAAACTGATAGACTGAATAAGTTTGACCAGCAGGTTGGCCTGAACATCAATCTGAAGAAGACAGAGGTCATGCCACTAAATGTGGGCAATCATGAGCCAATAACAGTAAGGAACCAGAAGTTAGAACAGACAGACACATTTACTTACCTAGGATGCATAGTAACACCTGACGGCGGAACAAGCAAGGACATTAACAACAGAATGAATAAAGCGAGAACAGCCTTTGCTATTCTCAACAACATTTGGAAGTCTTACCAGTACAGCACAAACATCAAATTAAGGCTTACGAGCGCTGTGTACTTTCTATGATTCTCTACGGTGCGGAATGTTGGAGAGTAACAGAGACGGAAATGTCGAAACTGTCCTCCTTCCACACAATCTGCCTAAGGAAAATTCTCCGAATCTTTTGGCCAAACACCATCAGCAACCAAGAACTACTTATTCGGAGTAACCAGGAGCTCATGCACACCATCATAGCTGGCAGACGCTGGAGTTGGGTTGGCCACGTCCTCAGAAGGGACCATCACAAGAACAGATATGCTATGGACCCCCGAGGGAAAGCAAAAGAGAGGCCGACCAAAAACAACTTGGCGGAGAACTGTGGAAGCCGAGATGCAAAGATTGAACCAGAGTTGGGGCACTGTACGAAGGATGGCCGCCGACCGAGCAAGGTGGAATCAGTTTGTTGCTGCCCTACATGACGCCACCACTCGTGATGGCCGCTGACTGCTTTGACGGTTGGCGGTTATGGGTCAAAGAAGAAGAAGAAGAAGAGTACCTGTTAATTACCTTTATTTATTTATTTATAATTACCTTGTGTGGTGTTCAAAAAAGGTGTTACATATGACCAGCTGGTTTTCTTCACAGAACTGGATAAGTCTGTCTCTTCCTATCATTTTTTGTCTCTAATCCATACTGTCCTACTATTTTCTTGTATTTTCTTTGTTCTACTTTTGCATTCATATCACCCATTACTATCAACACATCTGTAGATTTTACTGGTTTAAGTGTGTGTTGTAGCTCTTTATAGTATTCGTCTATTTCTTCCTCGCTGTGATCTTTAGTTGGTGCATAAGTTTGTAAGATTGATATGTCGAATGGCTTTGCTCTCATCTTTAGTAACATCATTTTGTAATTGTGTGTCCAATATCCACATACGTATTTTTCTAACTCCTTCTTTATCAACATTCCTACTCCTCTTTCATGTTTTTCTCCTCCTGAGTGTATAAGCGTGTATTGGTCTCTTTTTATGTAGCCTGCATCCAATAGTCTTGCCTCTGCAACTTCCAGTATATCAAGTTTCATGTCTGTTTCCTCTAATATTAGATTGTCTAGCTTTCCTCCTCTGTTTAGAGTTCTAACGTTCCATGTTCCTAATTTTAGGCCCCCCCCCCCCTTGTAGCGAGTTGTAAAAACACGCTTAGTTATTACTAGTTAATGAATGACAAAGAAACAAGCTTAGTTAACGCAGGAAAGACAGGAAAGTAGGGCATGTGTACAAGCCGATGCTGTTAGTGTTTTCGAAGACGTGTCGAGGTCAGCCAATCAGAAAATAAGAAATCTCAAGACCCGATCGATAAGTACGAACGTTTAATATGAAGGAATAAAACTGACGAACCATAGGTTAGACGTAGGACTCGCGAAAGTGAACGCAAAGTCAGAAATGCATGAAAGTGGTATCATTTTATCGGAAATAACTCCAACTATGTGCATGTAAAAGGAAAATTGGATTGAATGAGTACCTTTGAAGATATGTGAAAGAAAAGGTGGGAGTTCCTGAAGAAATCCAGTGTTTTTCCCAATTAAAGTTCGATATAAAATCACTAACAAGACACATTATGGGAATTAACACATGGATAGAATGCAAAACCTATGGAGACATAAAGACTATAACTCAAAAGGCAATGTCTAGGAAAGGTGAAATACACGAGGCAAAGGTTTGGCAGACCTCTTGCACAAATTCCCTCGGAGGTGGAAAATTCTGTAGACTGAAACAGAGTTACCGAAGCTGTCTTCTCGTACGCACGCTCTCAGCCTATATAAGGAGACCGCGGATAATTCAAACTCACTTGCACAGCATAAAGACAGAAGGACGGAAGGCTTGAGAGACGCTTGTTGAGGCTAAATTCTTACCATCTGTGGCCGGGCAGCATTATTCTCCACCAAAGCCAGTCTTTTCTGAACATTATATAGATCATGAGAGGGTTCCTACGAGTCATTCAAAATCAGAGGTCGTTGAAAGAAAACCTTATGAGCTATTGTGACCTACCAGAAGTCTACTTAAGGGTTTCAAGATCACCAGCTTTAAATCCCCAGCTGTGCCTGGATTGGCATAAGTTGGACCAAAACTTGAAAGACTGTGCAAATAACAGAACCCTGCATCTGACATATATGTCAAGTCAGTGTGTTATAAAACTCGTGCAATCCTGATTGACCAGTCAAAAGATTGTGTTAATGACGATAAAATAGAGACTAGAGTGAAACCAGAACAGTTAACGAACATTGTTTCAAATACTTGGAAGATCCAAGAAGGAACATTTTTATTTAATTGATTAGATTATAAATTCACCATCATCAAAATTCTGTTAATATATTCCTTCATTGAGTTTCATTATGCAACATTCATAATTCAGCACAAAGATAGAAAGATGTAAATAATTCATAATTGTTCTCAGCAGTCGTATCAATTTTATATTGTTGAAGTTGAGTTTTATTGAATTGTTTTATTACCACAGGTAGTTTCATAGCGGAAGTGACACTTTAGACTCTGACTTCACTTGGCATTCTTTCTGTAGCAGAGATCTTCACAGCCGTGACTATCTAGTGATACCAGTGTACTTCTCCTACACTGGGACCTCTGCCTTTCTAGAGAGAAGACTTCTTCTACTCTACCACAATCATCACTGCCCTTGCATTAATACTTTCAGTACGCTGGAGAATGTTTGAGTAACAGTAATAAAAGATGAGCAAGAGGAAGGAAGAATGCAAGAGGGGACTGTGCCCGATTTTCAACCCTTCGCAAAGTAATTGCTTTCGTATATGTCTATCTAACTATCTACCTAGTTTGATTCTGGTCTTGAGTTTGGGACGCAAAGACAGCGAGGAAAGTAACTGTTTACCCCCCCCCCTTTCCTCATGATCTTGATGAACCTAAAAAAAAGTCCCTGTGTCATTCAGTTGCACACCGTTTGAAAATTTCACGAGTTTTTATAACATACCTCTGAATGTGTCTTAAATCACTAATTTACTGTACGAAGAATTCGATTTTTATGTCTTGTTGTTGATGTTTTTTTTTTTTTAATGTTTATTTATTTATTTATTTTTTAAATTCATTATTATTATTATTTTTAAAACGTACTTTAATTATGATGATTATTGCAAATGTAATACTACTTTTATAATGATAAATGCTTTAATTATGCTTAAAGTAAATGTGAGGATGAAAGGATATAGTATACATGATGAGAGAGAGAGGAAGGGCAGAATGTCAGACGGGCCTGCGTGCCCAATTCTTAACCCTCTGAAAATAAAGTTCGTTCGTTCGTTCGTTCGTTCACACTTATAAAACCTTCCGCTACACTCCTACTAGTGTTTAGGTAGCCGTTCTCAGAAAGCTCCCTGTCAACAGAATTTGAGGAACACTCGTCATTGTATATGTGGTGAAGTGGGATGTTATAAATATTTATAGGGGACTTAGTGTACTGACTGAGATCAGCTGTGAAGGTATCTATATCTATTAAGAGTAGTGTATTATAGATAACCTTACTTGCTACCACATATCTATATATCTCAGTCAGAATTATTCTGGAATAGTGTGATGACTACGTTATGTGTCTAGGGTATGTGTATGATGAAGTGTAAGTCACAACAACAGACAGATAACAATTTAATTTAATCCACTACTCTTGACAACACTGTGACACTCACATACATATAACACTCTATGAGAATATCTTAAGGAGTCACTGATAACTTTTCAAATAACAATATGTATTCATGGTTATCATAAAGGTATATGTGTCCTGATTCAAATACAAAGGAACCAGGAATCACAATCAATTTTAATTACAAGTATATGTACAGACTTTATCAATATGAATATTGTAGTGACATATATTATTAAAATATCCTATGTGTGTCAGTTGTGTAGTGGTAATATGAGGTAATACTGGTTTTGTTTTGTTCAAGCTCTGTTGGTATTTGTCATCATGACTTCAATAGTTTGTCTTTTGGGACTAGTATTGGAGATGTTCTCAGTCCTGATATTAAGACAATTAAATTCCCCTCTGAATGTTATTTTTACAAAGTTATTTCAAGATGAGGGGACATAATGTTGAGCTCAGCTGGCCAAATCAGCTTATCTTGCGTGATGGCGGCAGGAAAGGACTCCTCTGCTCGAATTCTCCCCTGGGCTCTGGAGACACCTCACTGATAGCTAAATGGACCAAGGAGTATGCTGTCCGACTCTGGATTCAGCAAAGCTCTGACCAGGTGCTGCTCAGTACCATCAAGACCACGGTCCCTGAAAACAAGAAGGATGTACCTTCTACTTCATAACTAATTGATACTCTAGTTCTGCACTGAGCACAATACAACACAAACATTGAGTTCAGAGCGTTAGGCCAACTGTCAGCTTCATCTGAAATACTTTATACCAGTATTTACCTCCTTAATGGTCACTACGCCTCTGCACTTCCAGCATTATTTCTGTCTAATCAATCATCCAGGTGTCAGTGTACTATTTGGCCATTCCATGCCGTTTTACTTCCCTCCGACACCCTCTGTTCAGGCTGGAGCATTATAGGCTTTATCTCCTGTTTGCCACTGAACTACACATATATATACAGGCATAAATTAACAATTTACATTCAATTTTCATTAAAAGATACTGAATGGTTCAAGCTTACCACAATTTCATGGAAATAAACACAGATACGTTGATTAGCAATGAATTCTGGCACAATTACTGGCACAAATTCCCATCTGCTTATGTTCCAGGCTTTTTATTTAACACAAATATGAGCTGGCTTCAACGCACTGTTGCTTTATCAAGATTATTTGCACTAGTGGTCTCGAACTAACGCTCCTAAGTGAGTATATCAGCGAGTCTAGCCAATGAGGCCACGTTTCGACAAGTGTTTGAAAAAATGTTACCTTTTCACGTCTCCCCTAACAACGAAAGATAGTATTTATAGCCCGACCAATCGTGGTTAGTCTTTCATTTGTTGCGCTCCAATCAATTTGGAGTTTACATGGTAGGCTATTTCTGTAACGTAAGGTTTTTTTCAAACACGTTATAAAAAAAATTTTATGAGCAGAAATGATTCCATGTTGTCAGGCATCCCCACTATTTTATTTTGGTTATAATTTATTAATTCCTGGACTATTTGCGTAACGTTTTACATATTCTTTGTCAGCAAGCCCTAAGGAACCCAAATATCCAAATTTAAAAGAGCTACGTGGCTGCGTTCAAAATATGCAATTCCTTCTACCTCCTGTTTCGAAGATGTGCTGTCTGGGTACTGTAATGTTTTCAAACGTAAACCCATATAATGTTATCTTTCCTAATAAGCGTTTTTTTATGATTTTAAAACCTAACTCTGGGAAGGGTAGTGAATTTATCACTGTCCGTCCGAAAAAGTTAGTGCTTGTAGCCTAACACGCGTGATAGTAGCATTTGTGTATCGCGCGACGCGTGTTGCATGCGTTCCTGATTTTCAGCCCTCCCTCTCTCTTTATCCTTTAGTCCATCTGTTCGTTCGTTTTGGTAACGCAGTATAATTAATGTTAGGATTAATTTAGGTCATTGTTCAGCTTGGTATCTCAATGTTTTTCCAAGAAATACAGCACACGTTTCATTGAAGAAAGCGGGTAATAATATAGTAAGCTTTTACTATCAACGTGAAAGCGTTACAATTTGCAGACGAAGCAGAAAACAAGGGGGATTTCGAGTACTGTCATTGTGACAGCACTGTTCTTTACCATTCTTCTTCCTTTATTTATTATATGTATTTATTAGGCTTTATATTTACTTGATAATTTATATATGTGGATTAGAATATTCCACGACATCTCCCCTCTTAAAACAGACATTATATGTCAGTCCTTTATTCTATATACACATAGAGAAATTTATTATTATTTCTGGGGTTTACGGTGATTCTCATCACACGGATGGCGGCTTAAAAAATCCGCTCCCAAATTGGTTTTTCCAGATATATACTCAATGCTAAAATTATATGGAGCCAAAAGTAAAGACCATCGGAGTAACCTGGAGTTCTCATGCCTAGCCTGTGCTAGAAACGATAAAGGTTTGTGGTCTGTTTGCAACTTAAATGCCTTCCCATATAGATAAATATTGAATTTCTTTATCGCCCATATTACTGCAAGACATTCTTTTTCGCTAGTTGAGTAGTTGATTTCAGCTTTATTCAACTTTCTGCTAGCATATGCCACTGGGCTTAATTCCCCATCCAATGCATCTGATTTCTGTAGTAGAGTTGCACCTAACCCAATATTACTTGCATCCGTCCTTACTATGAATTCTTGACTTAAGTCAGGTAATTTCAAAATGGGTTTACTTGTGAGCTTTTCCTTCAATTCTTGGTAAGTCATTTCACATTGTGGTGTCCATGTAATGCGATCTGGATGTCCTTTACGTGTCAATTCAGTTAACGGTGCACATATGGAATTAAAGTTTTTGATATACTTCTGGTAGAAACCACATAATGAGACAAAGTATCTCACGTCCTTCTTGGTTTGTGGTCTCGGGGCTTTCTGTAGTTTCTCTAAATTCTTTGGGTCAGGGGTCATGTTTCCCTGATAAACTGTGTGTCCCAAAAATTCCAATTCTTTACATCCAACGCAACATTTGGTGGGTCGGGCTGTTAAATTTGCCTCCCTAAGTCGATCAAACAGCATGTTCAGAGAGTCAATGTGTTCCTCAAATGTTTCTGTTGCTATAAGGATATCATCCATAAAATTTGTTATACAGGGATTATTCAGAGGATCCAATAATTTTCTCATCATTCTAGAGAAGACACTAGGCGCATTCTTCAATCCAAATGGCAATCTATTAAACTCATAGTGTCCTTCTGAGGTACTAAAAGCTAGGTATGGTCTAACCTCAGGCTTTACTGGAATCTGATAGTATCCTTTACTCAGATCCACTTTTGAGAAATATTTAGCTTTATTTAGTCTGGCAAACAGCTGATTTGTATCCGGCAATGGATCCACCTGTCCTTCTGTAATAGCATTCAGTCTCCTGTAATCTATACAGAGTCTATGTTCTCCAGAGGGCTTCCTTAAGAGTACAACACCGGAACTATACGAAGACTCACTGTGCGAAATAATTCCTTCCTTCAATAGATAGTCTATCTCTTCCTTCAAAGCTTTCTCCTTAGCAAACGGAATCGAATATTGTTTCATGCAGACAGGTGTGGAGTCTATTAGTTTCATATCATATTCCAATAGGTTTGTATGCCCTGGTCGGTCTGTTAACACCTCTGCATGATTATTTAGAACCTGTTGCACTCTCTCTTTCTGAGTTTTCGTTAAATGTGTACTGATTTTAACCTGTGCTGCTGTCTCACAGGGGTGTAATGGATATTCAAATGATGAAAGTGGTTCCTTTTTCATCTCCATGGCGATGGACAAGGTCAACAAGTGTGTCTCTTCCTGATGTTCTCTTTCCAAATATTTCTTCAGGAGATTCACATGATAGATTTTTTCTTTCCCCTTCTTATCTATCTTATAATTTGTTCTAGACACCTTCTCTAGAACTGTATATGGACCCTGCCATCCAATTTGTAACTTATTCTGACTCCCGGGCAAAAGAAGCAGTACCTTCTCTCCCACAGCCAAATCTCTGTCTTTCGCCTTCCTGTTATAATAGGCAGCATGTTTCTTCCTGGCTTGTTTCAAATTTTCATTGGCAAGTTTCCAGCCAGTTTTTAACCGAGTGGTCAGCTCATTCACATATTGGTATGAAGATGTAATGTTTTCCTCTGCCTTTGCATCAGTCCACGTTCTTAACATAGCTACATGTGGACCTTTAATTGTGTGGACCTATTTGTCCATGCACCGGTATGGTCTCTTCCACTCGAAGCTTTATAGTGATGATTTTTCCTCCCAGAATTATCATTCACAAAACGACCGCTACCAATTTTTCTTGTGGGGCTTTCTCCCCTCTTAAAATTCTTGATGAGAGATTTCCTCTCTACATCTTCTTCCTCCAGTTGGTTTAAGTCCGATTGAGGGATTGTCGGCTTATCCTGGGGTAAGACATCTTTTTGCACTCTCCGCATAGTGGCCATTGTAAAACAGTTAAGTGAAGCTTGTCCGTGAAAAGGGGCTTCCCATTCCATTTGGTCCACTTTTTCAAATTTATATTTCTTTTTATTATCAGGCCTAATTTTGCCCCGTGGCGTGTCCAGGTCCTGATCCATGTTCCCACTTGTGGGTGTTCCCTCATGTGCTATGCTACACCTTTCTACAAAATTCTCAATGTCCCATCTTGCTTTGGGCCAATAATAATTGTGAGCCACCTTTTGAATGATGGTACCTATTTTCTCATGGTCCCCATCTGGTTTCACATGTAGGCTCCTTATTAATTCTGTCCTGTATCTTTTTGGAAGAACCAGCTGTCCGTGACCATGGGATCTAGTTCCAGTCTTCCTATACATCAACTTGTTTTTTCATGTAAAAATCTCCCTTGCCTGGAGTTGTATGACAAGTTGACAATTTTCTGAAACAAGGCTTGAGTGTTTTATCCCCAGCCTGTGCCTTCCTCATCTCTTCTGGAGTGGTATCCAACATAATATCCTCCTCCTGTCTTGAGGTCGACCTGACCTGAAGGGTTGCCATATACACAGGTTTCCTTCTGCAACGGTCAGTGTCATGATTGTCCATCTGACAATTCTTACACCACCTTTTTCCTTGGTTGAAAGATTTTCTTTCATCATATTTCCTTTCATCGAATTGTGGGAATTTATTTTTATTTTCATACCGTGGCCTATCAAATTGGTGCTTACCTTTGTGTTGATCCCTAGGATCAAATTTATTAAAGTTCTGTGGTGCCCTAAAGTTATCCACTTGTTTCTTTTTATTACCTGTTACCTCTGCTTGAGCTGCTTGATACCTTTCAGCAACATTTAGCAACTCATCCAGCCTCTCTGCACCTTGTTCCATGAGAAACTTTCTCAGGTCTGGAGCCATGGACTCTCTTAATTGCTCTATAAGGACCATTTCCTTAAGATCTTGGGTTTTCCCCAGAGAAGTCCATTTCTCCAAGTATGTCTCTATTCGTGCAGAGAACTGGTGATAGGTTTCACCTGACAGTAGTTTAGCATTCCTAAATTTTTTTCCTATAAAATTCAGCATTCTTTTCATATCTTAACAAAAGAGCCTGCTTTAGCATATCATAATTTTCCTGATCACCTCTGCTCATTTTTGCAAAAACTTCATAAGCTGCCCCACGAAGTCCCTGAGATAACTTTAAGCTCCACCTTTCTCTCTCTAACCCATACGTGGTAGCTAATAGTTCATATCTATTTATATAGCTCTCAATATCATCGTCTTTCTCAACAAAATGATCTAAATGAAAATTCATAGCTGAGGTTGAGGCTCCCTGAGTAACCGTAGCATCAGAGGCAAAGGGACTGGCACCATTTTCAGGAGCATGGCCTTGAAACTCAAACTCCCTTAGTCGTAATTCATGTTCCCTTTGTAATCTTTTCTCCTCCTTTTCTGCTTCCCTCTCTGCAGCTAATCTCTTCTCTTCCCTTTCTGCAGCTAATTTCTTCTCTTCCCTTTCTGCAGCTAATCTTTTGTCTTCTCTTTCTGCTTCCAATTTCTTAGCCTCTTTGTCAGCCTCAATCTGCAACCTCTTAGTCTCAGCCTCAGCTTGCAACCTCTTAGTCTCAGCCTCTAACTTTCTTTCGGCTTCAAACCTTCTTTCTTCGCGTTCAATAAATTTGTCACATTCCGTAGTGACATAGGCAACCATAACTTGCCCATCTAATCCTAACTCTTTTGCAGTCTGTACAGCAGCAGATCGAAACTTGGCCAGGTCCGCCATTGTCTATCAGGTAAATTTCTACAATGTCTAACCAACAATTTAATCTCTAAATATATCTAATGGACAACACAGGCACCGTGAGCTCAACCTTATTTAATTCCACCCAAGGATACCTTTTAATTCTTATATTCCCTGAAGTGAATTACCCCCCAATATTTTTAATAGGGAAAGATTCAAAATCCCAAGAGCGAGACCCCAATATATGTGGTGAAGTGGGATGTTATAAATATTTATAGGGGACTTAGTGTACTGACTGAGATCAGCTGTGAAGGTATCTATATCTATTAAGAGTAGTGTATTATAGATAACCTTACTTGCTACCACATATCTATATATCTCAGTCAGAATTATTCTGGAATAGTGTGATGACTACGTTATGTGTCTAGGGTATGTGTATGATGAAGTGTAAGTCACAACAACAGACAGATAACAATTTAATTTAATCCACTACTCTTGACAACACTGTGGCACTCACATACATATAACACTCTATGAGAATATCTTAAGGAGTCACTGATAACTTTTCAAATAACAATATGTATTCATGGTTATCATAAAGGTATATGTGTCCTGATTCAAATACAAAGGAACCAGGAATCACAATCAATTTTAATTACAAGTATATGTACAGACTTTATCAATATGAATATTGTAGTGACATATATTATTAAAATATCCTATGTGTGTCAGTTGTGTAGTGGTAATATGAGGTAATACTGGTTTTGTTTTGTTCAAGCTCTGTTGGTATTTGTCATCATGACTTCAATAGTTTGTCTTTTGGGACTAGTATTGGAGATGTTCTCAGTCCTGATATTAAGACAATTAAATTCCCCTCTGAATGTTATTTTTACAAAGTTATTTCAAGATGAGGGGACATAATGTTGAGCTCAGCTGGCCAAATCAGCTTATCTTGCGTGATGGCGGCAGGAAAGGACTCCTCTGCTCGAATTCTCCCCTGGGCTCTGGAGACACCTCACTGATAGCTAAATGGACCAAGGAGTATGCTGTCCGACTCTGGATTCAGCAAAGCTCTGACCAGGTGCTGCTCAGTACCATCAAGACCACGGTCCCTGAAAACAAGAAGGATGTACCTTCTACTTCATAACTAATTGATACTCTAGTTCTGCACTGAGCACAATACAACACAAACATTGAGTTCAGAGCGTTAGGCCAACTGTCAGCTTCATCTGAAATACTTTATACCAGTATTTACCTCCTTAATGGTCACTACGCCTCTGCACTTCCAGCATTATTTCTGTCTAATCAATCATCCAGGTGTCAGTGTACTATTTGGCCATTCCATGCCGTTTTACTTCCCTCCGACACCCTCTGTTCAGGCTGGAGCATTATAGGCTTTATCTCCTGTTTGCCACTGAACTACACATATATATACAGGCATAAATTAACAATTTACATTCAATTTTCATTAAAAGATACTGAATGGTTCAAGCTTACCACAATTTCATGGAAATAAACACAGATACGTTGATTAGCAATGAATTCTGGCACAATTACTGGCACAAATTCCCATCTGCTTATGTTCCAGGCTTTTATTTAACACAAATATGAGCTGGCTTCAACGCACTGTTGCTTTATCAAGATTATTTGCACTAGTGGTCTCGAACTAACGCTCCTAAGTGAGTATATCAGCGAGTCTAGCCAATGAGGCCACGTTTCGACAAGTGTTTGAAAAAATGTTACCTTTTCACGTCTCCCCTAACAACGAAAGATAGTATTTATAGCCCGACCAATCGTGGTTAGTCTTTCATTTGTTGCGCTCCAATCAATTTGGAGTTTACATGGTAGGCTATTTCTGTAACGTAAGGTTTTTTTCAAACACGTTATAAAAAAAATTTTATGAGCAGAAATGATTCCATGTTGTCAGGCATCCCCACTATTTTATTTTGGTTATAATTTATTAATTCCTGGACTATTTGCGTAACGTTTTACATATTCTTTGTCAGCAAGCCCTAAGGAACCCAAATATCCAAATTTAAAAGAGCTACGTGGCTGCGTTCAAAATATGCAATTCCTTCTACCTCCTGTTTCGAAGATGTGCTGTCTGGGTACTGTAATGTTTTCAAACGTAAACCCATATAATGTTATCTTTCCTAATAAGCGTTTTTTTTATGATTTTAAAACCTAACTCTGGGAAGGGTAGTGAATTTATCACTGTCCGTCCGAAAAAGT
Source organism: Oreohelix idahoensis (assembly GCA_024509875.1). NCBI lineage: Eukaryota > Metazoa > Mollusca > Gastropoda > Stylommatophora > Oreohelicidae > Oreohelix > Oreohelix idahoensis. The sequence continues at coordinate 105,611 of JAMPIV010005578.1, read as the reverse complement.
TAGTGCTTGTAGCCTAACACGCGTGATAGTAGCATTTGTGGATCGCGCGACGCGTGTTGCATGCGTTCCTGATTTTCAGCCCTCCCTCTCTCTTTATCCTTTAGTCCATCTGTTCGTTCGTTTTGGTAACGCAGTATAATTAATGTTAGGATTAATTTAGGTCATTGTTCAGCTTGGTATCTCAATGTTTTTCCAAGAAATACAGCACACGTTTCATTGAAGAAAGCGGGTAATAATATAGTAAGCTTTTACTATCAACGTGAAAGCGTTACAATTTGCAGACGAAGCAGAAAACAAGGGGGATTTCGAGTACTGTCATTGTGACAGCACTGTTCTTTACCATTCTTCTTCCTTTATTTATTATATGTATTTATTAGGCTTTATATTTACTTGATAATTTATATATGTGGATTAGAATATTCCACGACAGTATACTTCCTTACTCATTAGAAGAGTTGCCTCTTCCCTGCCATTTTGTAAAGTAGTTCCTCCCAAACCCCCAAAGCGGAACAGCAAAGTGTGCGGCGCATTAGAGGCGTGTCGGGCATAGAGAAAGACAACGGATAGCCACCGTGGAAGAGATTGGGGGGCCTTACCACGTACGTACCACAGAATGTAATGAGATCACAACCAAAAGATAAGAACCGATATGTAGAGAACCCCTCTTTCAGCATCCTAGTAAAATAAGTTTCCCAGGTTTCTCAAGACAAAAACGTGCTTTACACTCGTTCTTAAAGTCGTAAACAAATCATTGTGCGACCCTAAGGTTATAGTTCCGAAAGACTATACGTGGGAAGAAGTTTACTTATTCGTTAATCGTTTCTTGTCTCACACTACTTTGCTTTCTTTATTGTTACTATTTCAGCTTGTACTCTTTTGTTATCGGAGTAACTCAATCCAGGACAATCCCTGTGTTTTCAAATAAATCTGCCACTCTTCCTACAATTAGCGCCCCCCTGCAAAGCCGGGAGTTTCAACTGACCTCATCCCACTAGCTTAATATGCTAATGACCCTACGTGTGTGTCGGGTCACTTAAAGTACAAACGGACAAAGCCTGTCCTTTTTCGTGTTGATCCCCATTTCCTGCCTCGTTAGTCGTCTCTTACACTTCACTCCCCTTCAGCTGTATCTAGATTGGGACTCCCTTGACCTTTTGTTTATCCCACATAAACATGCCATCATCACTATCGGTGTAGTTCCATGGGGTGGGGGGGGGGTCTGAAGAGACTAACAAAGATTACGACTACTGCACGCACGAGGCGACTAACGTGGTTGTACAATCAGACTGGTGACCTCATCGTGTTAAGCGAATTGCTACAGAAACCATGGTTTCTAGAGCATGTGAATGGTTGATACTGGCAACCTTCAAGGGAACAAGCTACTGTAGTATTGTTGTGGCTCCTTGCTGTGTAAGAAGCACCAAAGAAAATAAACCGCAGTTATCATGAGCTGCAACACTTAACAGCAATGGGAACAATCTCTTAAACATTGACAGAAGATACATAACATCTTAACTTAAGTCTAGGTAAAGAAAAATATATTTTAAGTGCCATACTAACTGAATGGGTGCTACTGTCAAGGTAAAAGTATTTCTATAGCAGATATTGTCGTAGGGGGGATGAAATGTTAGAGACTTCCTAATACTAGGTTCAGCACCGCGAGGTGTGGTGACCAGTTCCCTTCCTCGCTGCCATTTCCTACCCTAACTCAAAGAGAAGAGTCGGGTACCCATATACAGCTGGGTAGACTGAAGCGTGTCGGTACTGTGAATCTTACGCGGCACCTTTGCCGCGAGAGACCAGCACTCTAACCACTCGGTCGCTCTAGTGTATCTTGCTATAATTTGCTGTCTCTAGTACTGCTTATCGTTTCTGTAGTTATATAATTCTCAGATACTACAAGATATCGTTAACAAGAATTCATGTACACTAATGATAATTGTGTTTAAGCAATAAAGATAGCCAGCCCACCCACCTCCAATCCCTGGCGCTTTTTTATTTGTTATTATTATTTTTAAAATGTGATGGGTGGAGAGACGGCTAGTAACAGCTGATCGTTATTGCCTCTGCTCGTCCACCATATTGGTCTCCCCTGTTCAATCTAATAGTCGGTTATAATTAGGGTATTTAATGTCATTTTATTTTCAGTTTTGTGTTATATTCAGATAACTATTGTCTTTTGCAATAGATGGTTTCAATTTATATTAAAATTTGTTCTTTTTAAGTCGTGTTTCTCTTACTTTATTGTTGTTCCTTATTTCCCTGGAGCTTATTCTTCGCTTTATTATATCCTCTCCACTTTTATAAATTCTAGAACTCGTGATAAGATAACCTCTGTCTCTGTTTAATGCCATATTTTGTATAATATGTCACTTGTCTAACTTCAGCCAATTCAATAAATCTTTGTCAACTGAAATATTAAAAAAAGAGTTCTTCAGTGTGACATTGCGAACTAATCCTGTTATATGGAAGCAAATCATGGACAGAAATGTTGATTTATAGAGCAGTACTAAAAACACTGTTAACCAGTAGCGTTTTAAGGGGGTAGTGCAATGGGCCGGTTCGCCCTGTGTGACAAACAGGAGTGGGTGCCATCGAACACTATTATGACGGTACTAATTATTAAAATATACTTACAAATGTGTACCGTTATGGGGGGGGGGGGCAGGTGTAGCCAAAGGTAGTATCCGCACCAACTGCCAAATAATCTAAGTACACTGTCACGGATTGCCTCCCCTTAGCTCTGCAGTAGTGGTCCACCAGTGGCCAACATTCAAGAGTATCTAATCTGGATCTTCAAAGGTGTCTACCTTCGCACAAGATTAATCTTGGCAGAGTTGTTGATAGAATGATAATGACGCTTCTAACTCAAGGTAGTTCCACAAAATGTTTTCATAAGTCAAGAACAATGCTGCATAGGGCAGAGCACTATTAACTTATATCTGATCCGTCGCATTTTGTGAAGAATTAAGCAATGGTTTTAGCCCATTCAAGTCCAAAGCTGGTGTAAATCCAGCGAAAATTATTTTATAAGTATTTGCTTTATAGATGTAAATATATGTCTAGATGTATATTTATTAAAAAGAGTCTAGCTCATACGTTTGCTTTCACACCTATAATAACTGAATGAACAATGATTGTTTAGTTATAAAATAACATGTAACAAATTTAATAATCAATTAGTTCTTAACAGGTTAAAAGAACGATGGAATGATGGTGAATTTTAAATGTATATAAAATTGTTTTCATTGAGACTTGGGTTAAGGATTTATCTAAATAAATTGTCATTTTGCTGTTTCCTTAATAAGGTTAACTGGTCTAAGTGAGTCCCGCAGCTGAGGTTTAGTCAATTATTTTATGATGCGGGCTCCTCACACAACTTGTCTAGCGTATTTTGTTAGTGTTGAATCCCTGATTTTGACTCACAACTAGTGGCGTAGAAACTTTCGTCTTGCAGCTTTGTACTACAAACTTCAGACAAAATAAAAAGAACCAATGTCTCTGCTAAGTACATTTGTGGGCTGCAAATTAACAGTCGCATTGTCTCGCTCTCCACCCACCAATGTTAGCCTTTCTGAATAACACTAGTCAACAACCAAAATGTACCAGAAATGAAAATAGCTGATCTTAACTAATTTTGGTATGCTGAAAACAAAAATGACATTAAAAAATGTTGATTGGCTCTAGTTTTCAAGATATATGCTACTAGTCTATTTAATTACGGTCAATTTATATATGACGCAACTGTAGTGGGCGATTGCATAATTTTTTCTAATGACCAATAAAAATGTAACTAGAAGTTGATGATGCAATCCTACCTATGATTACATCACCTTTGTGTATAAATATCTTATCTCTTATAAAATTTTGCCATTAGTTAGTGCATTTGTCCTTATCAAAAGTGTCGTAGTTAGAAATGCCTAGGACATGTGTGAACAGTGCTAATAACTTATGTTATATATTTGGTGAGGTGACATTTCTATCACAAAAACGAAATATAACTAAAGGGATTAAGAAGGCGTACAGTTTGTATTTTGGTTGCAGAATAGGAGATCAAGATAAGAGCTGGGCGCCACACATATGCTGCAATACGTATGCAGCTCATCTTAAACTGTGGTTGACTGGCAAAAGGCAAGCTATACCTTTTGCAGTCCCAATGATTTGGAGAGAGCCCACTGATCATCTCAACAACTGTTACTTTTGAATGGTCCCTCCTATTGGGAAAGGCATATCAAAGAAGAAAAAATGGACTCTGTGATATCCAAACATCTCCTCTGCAATACGTCTGGTGTAGTGGTTTTTTATGTTATTGTGTAGTTGTTATGTTACCTAGTGTACTGGATGAGGTCAGCTGTGAAGGCTCCTGAAGATAAAAGTTTATGTGAGTTACAGAATGCCTTTCTGCTACCACTTATTACCTCAAACAGACTTTTTCTATTATTATGTATGTTAGCTACGTTTAATGTCTAGGGTAATGAAATGTGATGTGTAGGTAATTTAAATACACTGACACACACATGTAAACACTAATTCTAATAATAATAATAATAAGCTCTATGATCAACTCAACTAACACTGGCTTTAGAAGTTAAAGTTATAATTTTTTGAATTTATTTAGTCCTGAACCAAATTTTCTTATGGTCAAGACGTATGAAACAATATGTATTTATCAATAAAAGTGCATTCCTCACAAGTGCTGGAGTAAAATGATAGGATTCTTAGGCATCCAATCTTGGACCTCTTCAAGCATCTGGCACTAGCATAGTGCCAGACCAGAAACTCTGAAACCAAAATTTGTGCCATGTGTCAACACAGTGCCTACTGCACCAATTTTACACACAACAAAGCAAAGCAAAAATTACAAAGATCGGGTCAGATCTCTCTGACCAACTCAACACATCTCACCCAGGTGGTATCAAATAGTACCAGTTTCCCATGACTGCATTGCATCCGAAATATGTTCATTAGTCTCCTATTCCATCCAATAAGGTGGGTGATATGTTCCCACTGATCTCAAATATAGATCTGTCTTCTATAGTCTTGGATATGTTTTCTTATATTATTTGTTTGCTTCTAGGCCCTGGACTGTCGCTGGGGACCTAGAATAAGCACTCACTTGTCGTAATCAGTTTTCATGATATGGCAGTATCAATCACTCAAAATATTAAATGTTAAATAAAAGGGTTAATGAATTTTTCTCCTTACCACAATTCAAAATTGAAAACACAGTTACGTTGTACTAGCAAAACTCAGCTGAGCTGCTGGCTAGATTATGGCGTCCCACTGATAATATATAATATCTCCTGGAAATCACTCTTCTAGCATTAACGAACTGTGCCTCTGGACAGTCTTCTATAAAATGGCAATTGCTTCTAGAGTTTTTTCTACAATATGAATCTTCTGTCCAATCAGCTGACTTCCCCACTAACGTTCAAATATTTAAACTACAAAGTCAAATTTAGGTCCAGTTTCTGTCTAGTGTGTAATATTTGTATGTCGGTCTGTCCGTCCCAACTTGGCTTTTCCCAAAATTACACTTGTTTCTAGACGAAACTTACAAAAAACTACACAAATTTTCCCCCACTTACTTATACGATTTCGAGACAAAGTTATTTTTAGCTTCTATCCTCCCTTTTTTGCCCCTTGTCCACCTGCAGTTTGTTTTTATGCGTTAGGCTCAAGGACGCGTCAAAAGTGATTTTTGTGAGAAGTATGCACAAATAACTGTTGGCTAGTCTGTATTGAACAATACAGTCTTTCGTCAATATCTTCCGTGTTATCTGTCCGTCTTCGTAATTAAAAGTAAATTCTTTCTCTGTTAAAGATGGGCTATCAAACTAGCTATTTTTTATTCTCCTAAACTTAGTATTAAGAAAAAAACCTACTTTTTCAAGATTAGTTTTGAAATTTGTTTTTGTACCTTCGTTCACGCGTTTGCCGCTAGATTCAAACTAAAACGACTAATTACAGTAAAACGTCCAAGATACGTCTGTTTCTAACAAGAGCTAAGGTCGTTTTTTGTCCATTTCCTTACATTGTGTCAACTAGTGGCGTAATTTTATCTTTAAAACTACAAATTGCGTCTTCTAGACTTTTTAGATTCAAACACGTGTTCAGACCATCACAATTTTTTTCTTTTATCTCCGTTTCCATCCCGTCTAAAAGGATAGTTCGTTAGTCTGCATGTATAACTAGTTAGTTTCAATGGCGCTAGAAAACGCTGGCATGGGCGAGAATGTATCAGCGTACCTTACCTATATTTTTATCCCTACATGTTATTTTACCTGTTATCTTTATAAATGGAGGAATTTTAACGTTGCATCACTGTAATTTCACCACACATCTCCCCACTTGAGAACATGCACTAATGCAAGTTCCAAAACCAGTGATACACATAGATAAAATTAACTCCTCACGCCTGCCAACTACTCTAATTTTGATCACAGGGGTGGCTACTGAGGAAATCTGCACCGACATTCTGTGACCCCGGGATATATTCAATATTAAACTGATATGGTTGCAACAATAAAGACCATCTTAACAATCTTGTATTTTCATTCTTGGCCTGAGATAAGAACACGAGCGGCTGGTGATCCGTCTGGACCACAAAAGTCCTACCATACAGATAGATTTAGAACTTTTTTATAGCCCAGATTAACGCTAAACATTCTCTTTCGCTTGTGGAATATCCTTGCTCCGCTTTGTTCAACTTGCGGCTTGCATAAGCGACTGGGTTCAGTTCCCCATTTGGTGAAGATTACCTTTGCAATAAATTAGCCCCCAGGCCTACATTGCTTGCGTCTGTTCTCACCACAAAGTCCTGTGTCAAATCAGGCAATTTGAGAATAGGCTTGCTAGTGAGTTTTTCCTTTAACTCTTGAAATGCCAATTCACATTGCGCTGACCAAACAATTTTATCTGGATTTCCCTTGCGAGTCAGATCAGTCAGAGGAGCACATATAGAGTTAAAATTTTTGATATATTTTTGATAAAATCCACATAACGACACGAATGATCACACGTCTTTTTTTGTTTGCGGTCTAGGTGCTCTCTGCAGTTTTTCCAAATTCTTGGGGTCAGGGGTCATGTTACCCTGATATACAGTATGTCCCAAGAATTCCAACTCTTTGCATCCAGTACAACATTTTGTTGGTCTAGCAGTTAAGTTCGCTTCTCTGAGCCTATCAAATAACATATTCAGAGAGTTAATTTGTTCTTCAAATGTTTCTGTGGCGATGAGAATATCATCCATGAAATTTGTGATACATGGATTATTCAAGGGATCCAACAATTTGCGCATCATCCTAGAAAATACACTCGGAGCATTTTTCAATCCGAATGGTAGCATGTTGAATTCATAATGTCCTTCCGAGGTGCTAAAAGCTAAATAAGGTCTAACTTCAGGCTTCTCTGGAATCTGGTAATAGCCTTTGCTAAGGTCCACCTTCGAAAAGTATTTTGCCTTGTTCAATCTGGCAAATAACTGTTTTGTGTCCGGTAATGGATCCACTTGACCTTCTGTGACAGCATTCAGTTTCCTGTAATCTATGCACAGTCTATGTTCCCCGGACGGTTTCCTCAACAAAACTACACTGGAGCTAAAAGAAGATTCACTGTGAGAAATAATCCCTTCTTTCATCAAATACTCTATCTCCTCTTTCAATGCCTTCTCCTTAGCGAACGAAACAGAATAAGCTCTCATACAGATTGGGTTTGAATCTACCAGCTTACATCCAGTTTCCATCCAGCTTTCAGATAAGTGGTCAGCTCATTCACATATTGATATGTAACAGTCTCCTCTGCCCTCTCATCTGTCCAGGTCCTTAATAAGGCTTCTAATGGACCTTTTATTGGCCTCCCAAATAACAGGGTTGCGGGTGCCATCGCGGTTGAACTATGTGGTACTTCCCGATACGCAAACAACGCGGCGAACAGAAATTGATCCCACATATCAGGTTTTTCATGTGCCAGCTTCCTCAGGATAGAAATGAGGGTCCCATTGAACCTCTCTACCAGGCCGTTCCCTTGTGGATGGTACGGACTACAATGAAAGTGTCTGGCTTGAAATAGCTTAAAAACTTCTTCCGTTAGTTTCCCCTTGAACTGTGAGCCATTATCAGTCAAGATTTGATGCGGGAATCCTAATCTTGTGAATATTGTAAGTAGTGCTTCTGCCACATGTTTCGAATCAATTGATGGCAGGGCTACCGCCTCACCCCACATAGAACAAGTGTCCACCAGAGTAAGGATGTAACTGTTCCTCCTCTTGGTCCGAGTGAGAGGTCCCACAATATCCACTGCAACCCTCTCAAAAGGTGTTTCCACTATGGGCATTTCCCCTAGAGTTGCAGGAGCAGTCCAATGCTTTGGAGCTACCCTTTGACATTCTGGACAGGATTTGACATATCTTTTTATATCTTCCGTTATCCCTGGCCAGAAGTAATGACAAGCTATACGCTGTCCTGTGGCGCTGATCCCCATGTGACCACTGAAGGGAATCGCATGCCCTAGTTCCATCACTTTCTCATTATATGAAGTGGGAAGAAAAAGCTGGTTGTGACCATTTGTTCCAGATCCGGCCTTCATGTATAGCAATTTGTTCTTCATAAAATACTCTCCCTTGCTTGGAGGTGTGTGGCATTTGGGCAATTTTTTAAAACATGGCTTGAGTGTCCTATCCTCAGCCTGCGCCTTCCTCATCTCTTCTGGATGAGCATTTATAGGTTCACCTTCTTCCTCCTTTGACTGTGACCTGGTCTGCACTGTCGCCATGATCACAGGTCTCTCGGGATTCCCCAAGAAGACGTATCTACACCCCAATATCAGAGGGTAGATTGGTTCATCTATCACTGCTGCTCTGATTTCTCCTTCCACATAGCGAGTTTTCACCGATATCCTTGCGATGGGAAGTGTCATGAGTGGTATGTCCTTAGTCGCCCCTTGTATTTCCAATGTTTCGGTGGTATACTGACTTGGGTCCACTAGGCTAGCCTTCACAACTGAATCATAATCCAAATCTGTATCATATAGGCACCTTATGGTGACCCCATTACAAAAAACATCCTCACAAACTGGGGGGTGATAAGGTTCCTGCTGTCCATTAGGATTAACCTTTAATCTCTGGTTCCCCGATTTTATTGCAGCAATGTTTGAAGGTTTCCTTCTACAAAATTCGGTGTTATGGTTGTCCTTCTTCCACCATTTGCACCACCTCTTTCCTTGGTTAAAAGGTTTTCTTTCATTATATTTTTGGTCATTGAACTGTGAGTTTCTATCACGATAATTATTTCGTGGCCTATCAAAGTTTGTCCTACCTTTATTACCTTGTTCTCTGGTATCAAATTTATTAATGTGCTGTGGGGCTTTAACATTTTCTATCTGTTTCTTTTTAGAACCAACTACCTCTGCCTGGGCTGCTTGATACCTCTCAGCAACATTCAAAACCTCCCCCAACCTCTCTGCACCTTGTTCCATGAGAAATTTTCTCAGGTCTGGAGCCATGGACTCTCTTAATTGCTCTATCATGATCATCTCTTTGAGATCTTGGGTCTTCCCCAGAGCAGTCCATTTCTCCAAATAGGTTTCCAGTCTGGCAGAGAATTGGTGGTATGTCTCCCCAGACAAAGGTTTGGCATTTCTATACTTCTTACGATAAAATTCACCATTCTTTTCATATCTCAATAACAGAGCCTGCTTTAGCATGTCATAATTGTCTTGGTCATCTCTATTCATCTTAGCAAAAACTTCATAAGAAGTACCTCTAAGCCCCTGGGATAACTTACGACTACACCTCTCTCTCTCTCTAACCCATACGTAGTAGCCAATAGTTCAAATCTACTTAGGTACCCCTCTATGTCATCGTCTTTCTCAACAAAATGGTCTAAATGAAACCCCATAGCTGAGGTTGAGGCTCCCTGACTAGGCGTGGCATCGGAGGGAAAGGGGCTGGCACCATTTTCAGGAGCATGGCCTTTAATTTCCAACTCCCTTAGTCGTAATTCGTGCTCCCTTTGCAATCTTCTATCTTCTGCCTTAGCAGCCTGTCTCCTTTCCTCTCTTTCAGCAGCCTGTCTCCTTTCCTCTCTTTCAGCAGCCTGTCTCTTTTCCTCTGCTTCCCTTTCAGCCTTTTTTTCTTCTAATTGGAGCCTCTTTATTTCAGCCTCCCTATCTGCCTCCAATGCCTTAGCCTCTTTGTCAGCCTCAATTTGCAGCCTTTTAAGTTCTTTGTCAGCCTCAATTTGTAACCTCTTCTCTTCAGCTAACCTCCTATCTTCCCTTTCAATATACTTGTCACATTCTGACGTCACATATTGAATTAAAACCTGACCATCCATGTTCATCTCCTTAGCCGTCAGCACAGCAGCCGATCTGAATTTGGCTAGATCTGCCATACTATATCACACAATTCAACAATGGCTAAGGTAAATTATCAAATCTAATTACTAAGGTAATATATTAATTAATTAATTATCACTGGCTTTTATTTTCCACTTTTAATTTTAGGGACACTGTTACATTTATACAACTTATGCCCCCAATAGTTTAATTCCCGGACCAGGAGACTTTAATATCTTTGTTAAATCTAAATCCCGGACAAGAGCTACCCAATATTTGTAGTGGTTTTTGATGTTATTGTGTGGTTATTATGTTACCTAGTGTACTGGATGAGGTCAGCTGTGAAGGCTCCTGAAGATAAAAGTTTATGTGAGTTACAGAATGCCTTTCTGCTACCACTTATGACCTCAAACAGACTTTTTCTACTATTATGTATGTTAGCTACGTTTAATGTCTAGGGTAATGAAATGTGCTGTGTAAGTAATTTAAATACACTGACACACACATGTAAATACTAATTCTAATAATAATAATAATAAGCTTTATGATCAACTCAACTAACACTGGCTTTAGAAGTTAAAGTTATAATTTTTTGAATTTATTTAGTCCTGAACCAAATTTTCTTATGGTCAGGACGTATGAAACAATATGTATTTATCAATAAAAGTGCATATATATATATATATAAAATCTCTTCTTCTTCCGTCCTTAGCCACCGACCGTCAAAGCAGTCAGTGGCCATTACGCCTAGTGGCGTCTTAGGGCAACAGCAGATAGGTTTTCTTTGCCATTGTTTCCCATCACGCCTATTGGCGTCTTTAGGGCAACGGCAAATCAATCCATTTGCTGTTGTTTCCGTAATCGAAGTGACTATATATTAAATAATCAAATGCAAATTTTGTACATAGATATATGTTTACATTGGTTAATATTAACACTAACTACAGTGTCTTTGGAAAACTAGCACTGGATGTTTAGTCGGAGTGATGTCATCATACCCGATCTCTGTTTACAATGTTCATTGTCTTTGAAATATAGACCTGCAGTACAGTTTTTCTCAACACGATTTTGGTTTATTTATTTATTTGTGGAACCAGTGTGATGAATCTACAGCAGGCCAGGTATTCACTTATCTGGCCTGTGACGATGCAGTAAAGAATTCAAGTGGCCCACTCCTCACAAGTGCTGGAGTAAAATGATAGGATTCTTAGGCATCCAATCTTGGACCTCTTCAAGCATCTGGCACTAGCATAGTGCCAGACCAGAAACTCTGAAACCAAAATTTGTGCCATGTGTCAACACAGTGCCTACTGCACCAATTTTACACACAACAAAGCAAAGCAAAAATTACAAAGATCGGGTCAGATCTCTCTGACCAACTCAACACATCTCACCCAGGTGGTATCAAATAGTACCAGTTTCCCATGACTGCATTGCATCCGAAATATGTTCATTAGTCTCCTATTCCATCCAATAAGGTGGGTGATATGTTCCCACTGATCTCAAATATAGATCTGTCTTCTATAGTCTTGGATATGTTTTCTTATATTATTTGTTTGCTTCTAGGCCCTGGACTGTCGCTGGGGACCTAGAATAAGCACTCACTTGTCGTAATCAGTTTTCATGATATGGCAGTATCAATCACTCAAAATATTAAATGTTAAATAAAAGGGTTAATGAATTTTTCTCCTTACCACAATTCAAAATTGAAAACACAGTTACGTTGTACTAGCAAAACTCAGCTGAGCTGCTGGCTAGATTATGGCGTCCCACTGATAATATATAATATCTCCTGGAAATCACTCTTCTAGCATTAACGAACTGTGCCTCTGGACAGTCTTCTATAAAATGGCAATTGCTTCTAGAGTTTTTTCTACAATATGAAATCTTCTGTCCAATCAGCGGACTTCCCCACTAACGTTCAAATATTTAAACTACAGTCAAATTTAGGTCCAGTTTCTGTCTAGTGTGTAATATTTGTATGTCGGTCTGTCCGTCCCAACTTGGCTTTTCCCAAAATTACACTTGTTTCTAGACGAAACTTACAAAAAACTACACAAATTTTCCCCCACTTACTTATACGATTTCGAGACAAAGTTATTTTTAGCTTCTATCCTCCCTTTTTTGCCCCTTGTCCACCTGCAGTTTGTTTTTATGCGTTAGGCTCAAGGACGCGTCAAAAGTGATTTTTGTGAGAAGTATGCACAAATAACTGTTGGCTAGTCTGTATTGAACAATACAGTCTTTCGTCAATATCTTCCGTGTTATCTGTCCGTCTTAGAAATTAAAAGTAAATTCTTTCTCTGTTAAAGATGGGCTATCAAACTAGCTATTTTTTATTCTCCTAAACTTAGTATTAAGAAAAAACCTACTTTTTTCAAGATTAGTTTTGAAATTTGTTTTTGTACCTTCGTTCACGCGTTTGCCGCTAGATTCAAACTAAAACGACTAATTACAGTAAAACGTCCAAGATACGTCTGTTTCTAACAAGAGCTAAGGTCGTTTTTTGTCCATTTCCTTACATTGTGTCAACTAGTGGCGTAATTTTATCTTTAAAACTACAAATTGCGTCTTCTAGACTTTTTAGATTCAAACACGTGTTCAGACCGTCACAATTTTTTTCTTTTATCTCCGTTTCCATCCCGTCTAACAGGATAGTTCGTTCGTCTGCATGTATAACTAGTTAGTTTCAATGGTGCTAGAAAACGCTGGCATGGGCGAGAATGTATCAGCGTACCTTACCTATATTTTTATCCCACATGTTATTTTAGCTGTTATCTTTATAAATGGAGGAATTTTAACGTTGCATCACTGTAATTTCACCACATCCGGTACCACATGGCGATGACCTACCAGTTCCAAAAGTGCCAGAATCATTTTCAGCTGCTTTTACTGATGAAGAAGAGGACATTGGTGGTCCTGAACCATCAACCTCAAGCGACCCAGATTTTGAGCAAACTACATCCACTAAACCACACTTAATAACCGAAGGTGAACTGTATGATCTTGTAAGAGATCTGAATTTACCGAAGAACAAGGCTGAGCTTTTGGGTTCCAGATTGCAACAGTGGAATCTCCTGGCAGAAGATGTTACAATTTCTGTGTATAGGAACCGCCAGAAGCCGCTTATTACATTCTTTTTCAAAGAGAGTGACCTTTCTGCGTGCCACAACATTTCTGGTTTAATGGCAGCCCTCAAAGTCAATTACATACCGGGAGAGTGGAGGCTTTTCATTGATTCATCCAAGACAAGTCTTAAAGCTGTTTTGTTGAATAATGGTAGTGTAATACCGTCAATTCCAGTTGGTCACGCAGTTCATATGAAAGAAACTTATGAAAACATTAAGCAGCTTTTGAAGTGTATAAACTACGATCATCATTCTTGGTCACTTTGCGGTGACTTAAAAGTGGTCGCTCTTTTGCTTGGACTACGGGTGGATACATCAAGTACTGTTGCTTTCTCTGTGAGTGCGATAGCCGTGCACGAAGTGACCATTACATCAGAAAACATTGGCCAATCAGGCAGTCATTGCAGCCTGGTAGTAAGAACGTTGAGAAACCAGCAAGATTTTGTTGCCACCCTTGCACATTAAGCTGGGTCTAATGAAAAACTTTGTCGAGGCAATGGAGAAAACAGATGAGGCTTTCAAATACCTCATCAGAAAATTTCCAAGACTGAGCGAAGCTAAATTAAGAGAGGGAGTATTTGTTGGTCTGCAAATTCGTAAACTTCTTCATGATGACGAGTTTCTTTGCATGTTGCATGGCAAGGAAAAATCAGTATGGCTAGCATTTAAGTCAGTGGTGGACAGTTTTCATGAAAACCACAGATCTGATAATTACAACGAAATTGTAGAAAATCTCCTTCTGAAGTACAAGAGTCTTGGCTGCAACATGTCTTTGAAAATTCATTTTCTGGATTCTCATCTGGATTTCTTTTCGTCAAACTGTGGAGCGTTCAGTGATGAGCATGGTGAACGATTTCACCAGGACATTGCTGCTATGGAGACACGGTATCAAGGCAATTGGAGCCCTTCAATGCTTGCTGATTACTGTTGGACTGTGACAAGAGACACCTCATCGATTGACTACAAGAAGCAAGCAAAGAGAGCTCGAACAGCGACTGAATAATGACGGAATGGGTTCAAATGTGCCTTTTTAAAACATGATATGTGAACTTTAAATAATGTTTTTATTTTTTCTATCATTTTATGTTGACATATCAATTAATTGAGTATGTAACTACAATTTTTATAATGCTTAAGTAGAAAGACTAGCTGTTCACCCCAGAGAATTAAACAAGCATACATTATTTGTATTACTGTAATGTAAATTCATCATTAAAAAAAACCCAGAGCCAATTGGTGAATTTCATTATGATATTTGAAATCAGCATGTCAAAATCAATAAGAAATGGTATATTTAATTTCTGGTACAAATAACTTTTGAAATATTGCTGACTAGTGTAATTATTCTCCCTGAGTATACACAGAATAACTCAGGGAATATGCTTAGAAATCACCGTTATACTTTTGGTTACTTTAATGGGGAAAATGTGTCTGGACAGCGCGAGGGCAATAACTAGCCTCAATTACAATTAACAAGGTATATATATCTCACAAAATGATACGATACACTTGATACACATGGGATGTAATCATCACTCATCATTCGGAGTCTGTGGTCACCTCTGCTGGGTTTTCTGTACGACTAGCAAGAAGCAATCACCAGCGCTGCTGTAGCAGTTTATGAATTTACTATTTTCAAATGTTGAGGTTGCCAGCCTCATATATATATATATATATATATATATATATATATCTATATATATATATATATATATATTATATATATATATATATATATAATATATATATATATATATATATATATATATATATATATATATATATATATATATATATATATATATATATATATATATATATATATAAGCACTTAGAAAGTACAGACATGTTACATTTCACATTTTAAAATATATGTTCACAATTTACCCCAAATGGGATCTACAATTTCCTGGCACAGTTAGAATAGATACAGCAACTCAGGTTTTATGCTTTCGAATCACTTGGTCTGGAAACTGTTAGTATTCCTCTGATGACGGGTGATCTGATTCCTTAGGCCTCCAGTCTATGTATTTAAAAATACGGGTTTTACTTTTAAGTCTCAAAGTTGCCCATATACTTCGATCTGTCACTTATAATTTTGGAATTTTTAGTTCGATATCTCTCTGGCTCATGGGAGTTGTTAATTTGACGTTGCGATCCATTTTGATTTGTGTCTCCCATTTCGCTAGATTATAGTTCCATTACTCAGGTTAAGTCACAGATTGTACTTTTTAGACCAACTTGCCAATGAAAGTTAAAGTCTATTCCGGCTCTCAAATTAAGCCAATGGTAAGTTCTTTAGAATTATGTTGGTCGGGGTGTTAAATCATAATATCCCCAGCATGTTTTAAAATTTAAACACAAGACTTCTTTCAGATATGACCGTAATACTTCCGATTGCATCTTTATGCAAACTCACAAACAAATTTGTAAACTTATTTCCTGATACTTTCCGCCCATATTGTCTCCTCTGACATGTTATCTGTAATAATTACACAGAGATGGTCCAACGGAAGAGATTGCGTATTATCAATTGTGTTCGCGTAAATCCCTCTCGGATTTCTTAGACAGCCAATCTGTCTTTCTTTCCATCGATCGTGAGCGATCACCTTGCGCCGACAAAAATCGTTTCTATTAAAGGTGGCTAGAGGACTAAAGTGATAAACGTTTTACTCGCTGACCTGTCTATTAACCTCGATAATACTACAGTTCACATGGTGAAAAGTAAATATGTCTGAGTGCGACTCAGAGCAAAAAATGTAAGTGCAGAAAATATTTCAAATAATAGGACGATGTAGGAGAGAGAGAAGGGCACAAAAGTATATGCACAAAACGTTTTGTGACATATGTTGCGTGTCCTTTGGTTGTTAAAGGTCTTTAGTCGGTTGTTTGACTTTCATATTAAATTCCTGACAGTATCTTTCCTTCATTGTTATTATATTGTTCATCTTGAGTCAATCGTGCTTTAGATGGTAAAGTGCGAATGATGATATAACTTCAATTCAACATGAATGGACTCCACAACGCATCTTGTATACGAGTCCATAAATACATGCATAGTTTAATACGGAACAAAGACATCTCATCAAATAGCATTGGCATAATTCAAATACATAAGCTCCGTGCAGTTATAACAGTCTCATCATCAGTTGCCATCTCCACAACGGAGGTTGGCTGTAATGGATCTCCAACGTCTTCTGTCTCTTGTCTTGGTGGTACACTCTGATAGACTCTTTCCCGTCCATCTCTTGATGTTATCTTCCCACTTATAGCGCTGTCTTCCCCTTGCACGTTTACCTTCAACTCTCCCTTCTGTTATGGTCTTCTGCAAGGTGTTATGCCTTTTTATGTGGCCAAAGTATTTTAGCTGCCGAACTTTGACCTCTCTCATTAGTTCTCTTTTCATACCTAGATTTTCTAGGACCTCCTTATTTGTTTTCATCTCTTTCCATGAGATACGCCCCATTCTTCTATATTTCCACATTTCAAGAGCCTCAATTCTTTCTTCCAAATGCTTATTCATCGTCCATGTTTCTGCACCATACAGAAATGCAGAATATATATAACACTTTATGATTCTCAGTTTTAATTTATGAGATAACTGTTTGGATGTCAGTATATGTTTCATGTTGTTGAATGTAGCTTTGGCCATTCCTATTCTCTTCTTGATTTCTGTTTCACATCTGCCATCTTCTGTTATTATATGACCAAGATATACGTAGCTCTTGACTTGTTCCAGGATTTTCCCATTTACGCTTATCTTTAATGTGGGTTTATCGTCTGTTTTGCTAATTATCATAGTTTTAGTTTTCTCAATATTAATGTCGAGTCCATATTCATGACTTATACTGTTCACTTGCTTCACTAGTTCTTGTAACTCCTGTTCGCTTTCAGCTAACAACACGGTATCATCTGCATATCTAAGGTTGTTTATTGATCTTCCACTGATGTTCAGTCCTGGTATTTCCTGTATCTGTTTGAAAATTTTTTCGGTGTATAAATTAAATAGGCAGGGGGACAGCACACAACCTTGTCTGACACCTCTTTTTATGTCTATGTATGGTGAATAATTCCTTCCCGATCTTACTGTGGCAGTTTGCTTCATGTAAATCCTTTAACGTCAAAAGGTATAGTTGTTTACACATGATTCCGTATGTCGGTAACCCGATAACGAACAGCTATAGTTTTGGCGAAGAATAATGATTCTGACAAATCACAATATAATACCTGCAGTTCCTCATCTAATGAACTTCTTACAAACAAATTGGAATGCTTCACTCTTGCATCCATAAATGAGATAGCTGACCCCATCACTTATCTCCATGAAGAAAACTACTGCACCATATAATACATAACAAGAGCTATCAATAATGCGTCTAACTCGGACGGCATTCGGAGTCTGAAGGGTCAATGTAATATGTTGTCAAGCGGTACCTTAACAACTTACCGCGTCATACTTTATCCTAGACAACTCTATCAATTTGCGTTCAATACCGTAAAGCGCGAAAACCTATAAAATTTATAGTATACTCCTAAGTTAATGTGAAATTATAAAATGCACACAATTGAAGTGGCTAACATCATTACACGAGTCGTAACAACATACATCCGTACAATGAACATTTAAAGAAGAGCAAAGATGACCTTCTAAAACAGGCCAATGTGAGAATGGAACTTACCACACTCAGAATTATGCAGTCGACTTCTATGTTGTGACAATCTGTACATCAGCCAGCAAGGCACTTGATGATGATGATGAACCTCACAATAAAACAAAATCTGCCACCTTTCTCCCATGTCTTGTTATAACACGGCACGCGCGGTCTTGGTTCCATAAAAGCCATCGTACTTAAGATCATTAACGGCAACCGGCCAACTTAAATCCCACAGCAAAGGTAAGTAGCCTCCAACAGGTAAATCAGGAAGCTTTCACCAAACCTGTGAACGAGTCCTCTGACACGCACCTGAGACTCCCAACGGGCTGTAGTCATGAGACTACAGGGATAGCAGTAAGAAACATTATCCCGATATCAACCAGCAGAGGTAGAAACTACATTTGTGTGTCATTGTAACTGTTGTTGTTTTATTTTTTAAATAACATTTTGCCCCGTTCAACTTAGTCGGTTATATTAGGGCGCATGTCCAAATATAAAAGACCTTGATGTCTATATTTTGGATTGATTTACCTTTCAGTACAAGCAGCCATATGAATTGAATTTTATTTTTTTGTATTTGAGCGTGTGTGTGTTTCAATATTTAATATTTTTTTTTAAATAAAATTTTCCCTCGTTTTGGCGAGGAGCGCCCCGTTCAACCTAGCCGGTTATATTAAGGCGCATGTCCAAATATATGACCTTTAGGTTTGGAGAGTATAATCATTAACCAGACGCCTGGTTTAGGGCCGTAATATAGTCCTACCCAGTTTTCAATTATCGTCGATGCTAGCCAAATAAATAAATGAGTCTGAGGCATATAAAGGGGAAAAACCCAATAATTATTTATGCATCCACTTTTAATATTGTTATACCAAATAAACAGATAATGAATGTTCTGTACATTCTATTGCATAAAGTAATATGGATGGCCAGGTAATATTAATCACTAATTCACAGTATCCTTGACATTGTAAATTGTGCGGCCCCAAAACGGATCGTTTGACAAGCTCGTGGCCAGCTTTCTCAGATTTAATCCGAAAATTTCAGGTAAAAACCAGTGCGAAATAGTATTCCAGTTTACTATCGGCTGGTGTCCCTTGGCAAAGTGTAAAAAAATAATAAAAAGAGGAACAGGATCCAGTTACACGCCCATTGAGGCATATCGGTTGAGGCATAGTGTTAGGCCCATATATTATCGACCATAGGCACACTAGGGGTAATGTGATCAGCATCACACCGGCCGTGTGTCCGAGTTTACATTTCACAGGCAGCTGAGGAAACCGAATGACTGCGGGTGTATATAAAAGGACCGGCTTTGCTTTGTTGTGGATTTGATACCCTTACTGTTTAGGTGGGCTTTTGATAAAGAGATATCCGTGGTACAAAACTGTTAGGAACTAAAAGTTATCTCTGAATGATATCCCGTACTGTGAAAAGGTTAAGATTTCCGTACTGCCTTTCCAACATTCTATTTACTACAGCAGTGCTCCGCAAACTTTTTTACTTCACGGCACACTTAAGTGCATTTCCAAATTTCACGGCACACTATGATATTTAAATGGTAAAAAGGTAAATTTAAAGGTAGTCTCACAGCAGATACTGACGCAAGAAAGTAAGTGTTATAGACTTCACTATACTTTGTCCAGCTGTGTGAGTAGGGGTGACCAGTTATATAAGTGGATGGATGTGGTAAATATAAAAAAAAAATTGCTGGAATCAGAAGACACCGGTCTCTATTTTTGTATGATGGATTTATAGTTTGTGTTCTTGCTTTTGCTTTGTTACTGTTGAACTTGCGCTGCTGAGCTCGTTCTTATGTCGCAGCCAACACCCAAGTTGAAAAATGCGCATGTGTTCTGTACTGTTGATTGGTGCAGTAAAAAGTGTTTCTGATTGTTGGAGAGCCCGGCAGTAGCTTTCTATGGAGAGTCCTGGGCAAGTAAACAGCACATGTTGAACTGTTTGATATGGATGTGTACAGATGCGGGCTCATGGAAGAAGTTTAATTTGTTTGTGCTGTTCTAAGTTGGACGATTGTGCTCTGCTTCACACATCATAGGTTGCTAATGTTGCCATTTTTTTGGATGAGTGATTTCTTTATACAAGGAACGTTATGTAGACTCTTGCCCCTCGATTCCGCAATTCTTCTTTGACCTTGTTTTGGAGTATTAATTTAGCTGTCTGCTGACTGGTTGGAGTGTTTGTTTGAACCATGCTTGTTCATAATTTTGCTAGTCGGTCTGGTTTTTCATTGATATGTGTGTCCGCGAGTCTTGCCTGGTATCCACTTAAGAGTGACTCTGCTGTGTGTTGTTAGCAGGCTATCTATTGTTTCAGCCATCTCTATTATTTATTTATTTTCAGTTTGGAGGTATTCTTCTAAAGCCTGCAGTGTTGATTTTGAATCATTGAGAATTATGATTTCTGAGGCATAATAGACTTCTTATTTAAATTTGCTGAGTATTGCTTCGAAGTGATGTTTATTGCTATAATTTTTACTTGGCGATTAGAGGTCATCCACATATGACATCACGCAATTTTTTCCATTATTTAATCCTACTTCACCCAGATCCTTGTTCAGTTCCACATCAGTGACCTTGTCTGGTCCGTGTCATCAGTTCCACATCAGTGATCTTGTCTGGTCCGTGTCATCAGTTCCACATCAGTGATCTTGTCTGGTCCGTGTCATCAGTTCCACATCAGTGATCTTGTCTGGTCCGTGTCATCAGTTCCACATCAGTGATCTTGTCTGGTCCGTGTCATCAGTTCCACATCAGTGATCTTGTCTGGTCCGTGTCATCAGTTCCACATCAGTGATCTTGTCTGGTCCGTGTCATCAGTTCCACATCAGTGACCTTGTCTGGTCCGTGTCATCAGTTCCACATAAGTGTCTTGTCTGGTCCGTGTCATCAGTTCCACATCAGTGATCTTGTCTGGTCCGTGTCATCAGTTCCACATCAGTGATCTTGTCTAGTTCGTGTCATCAGTTCCACATCAGTGATCTTGTCTAGTTCGTGTCATCAGTTCCACATCAGTGATCTTGTCTAGTTCGTGTCATCAGTTCCACATCAGTGATCTTGTCTAGTTCGTGTAATTAGTTCTACATCAGTGATCTTGTCTAGTTCGTGTCATTAGTTCCACATCAGTGATCTTGTCTAGTTTGTGTCATTAGTTCCACATCAGTGATCTTGTCTAATTCGTGTCATCAGTTCCACATCAGTGATCTTGTCTAGTTCGTGTCATCAGTTCCACATCAGTGATCTTGTCTAGTTCGTGTCATCAGTTCCACATCAGTGATCTTGTCTAGTTCGTGTCATCAGTTCCACATCAGTGATCTTGTCTAGTTCGTGTCATCAGTTCCACATCAGTGATCTTGTCTAGTTCGTGTCATCAGTTCCACATCAGTGATCTTGTCTAGTTCGTGTCATCAGTTCCACATCAGTGATCTTGTCTAGTTCGTGTCATCAGTTCCACATCAGTGATCTTGTCTAGTTCGTGTCATCAGTTCCACATCAGTGATCTTGTCTAGTTCGTGTCATCAGTTCCACATCAGTGATCTTGTCTAGTTCGTGTCATCAGTTCCACATCAGTGATCTTGTCTAGTTCGTGTCATCAGTTCCACATCAGTGATCTTGTCTAGTTCGTGTCATCAGTTCCACATCAGTGATCTTGTCTAGTTCGTGTCATCAGTTCCACATCAGTGATCTTGTCTAGTTCGTGTCATCAGTTCCACATCAGTGATCTTGTCTAGTTCGTGTCATCAGTGATCTTGTCTACATCAGTTCCACATCAGTGATCTTGTCTAATTCGTGTCATCAGTTCCACATCAGTGATCTTGTCTAGTTCGTGTCATCAGTTCCACATCAGTGATCTTGTCTAGTTCGTGTCATCAGTTCCACATCAGTGATCTTGTCTAGTTCGTGTCATCAGTTCCACATCAGTGATCTTGTCTAGTTCGTGTCATTAGTTCCACATCAGTGATCTTGTCTAGTTCGTGTCATCAGTTCCACATTAGTGATCTTGTCTGGTTCGTGTCATTAGTTCCACATCAGTGATCTTGTCTAGTTCGTGTCATCAGTTCCACATCAGTGATCTTGTCTAGTTCGTGTCATCAGTTCCACATCAGTGATCTTGTCTAGTTCGTGTCATCAGTTCCACATCAGTGATCTTGTCTAGTTCGTGTCATCAGTTCCACATCAGTGATCTTGTCTAGTTCGTGTCATCAGTTCCACATCAGTGATCTTGTCTAGTTCGTGTCATTAGTTCCACATCAGTGATCTTGTCTAGTTCGTGTCATTAGTTCCACATCAGGGCCCATCAGTTCTACATCAGTGATCTTGTCTAGTTCGTGTCATTAGTTCCACATCAGTGATCTTGTCTAGTTCGTGTCATCAGTTCCAGCCATGTCGTTAGTTCCACATCAGTGATCTTGTCTAGTTCGTGTCATTAGTTCCACATCAGTGATCTTGTCTAGTTCGTGTCATTAGTTCCACATCAGTGATCTTGTCTAGTTCGTGTCATCAGTTCCACATCAGTGATCTTGTCTGGTCCGTGTCATCAGTTCCACATCAGTGATCTTGTCTGGTCCTTGTCATCAGTTCCACATCAGTGATCTTGTCTGGTCCATGTCATCAGTTCCACATAATTGTCTTGTCATACCAATATAATTCTTGTTATCTACAGCCATTTATGAACATAAGAGCTTGGTTTTGGACTTTGTCTGCCTGGGTAGTTTTGTTCATTGCCGACTGCAGTAGCAGGTTATTATCCATGACTGATCAGACATATTTTTAATACAGCTGTCTGAGATTTACGTGTGCTGCTCTCCAGCTGGTGTTTGCAAAATGTGTGACTATGTCCAGGCGCTGACTAGCCTTGTCTTTCATTTTGAGCATAACAGATTTGAGGAGTAGCTGTCGGTCTAGTTCCACTCCTTAGTAAGCTGGATTTTCTTCACCAAAGTAGTTGTCCGTAGAGTTTTAGTTAGTACACTTTCTTACTTTTCGTGATGCTGCAAGTGAAAAAAAAATTGCTTACTGTTTTTTTTAAATATTATTGCGTGTTTATTGTTAGTTTTCAGAGGTTGCAGTACACAACTATTGTAGCTAGGGCTTTATTTAGTTTAGTTGGCGTCAATTTGTTGTATTTTTCTGCTGCACAAATGAGCAGGTTATCTGCGTACAGTGATTCTAATACATTCAAGGTGGAAAGGGGGGTGGGGGCAGGGCCTCTTAGAGGAATTTTATCAGGGGGTACAAAGTTTCTTTGGGGCCCCTTCCCTTCTCCATTAGTCATTCTGTTTGTATCCTCTACGGTTTTGTGCCATGAGCTGTAGCCTGTAAGGTCAAAAAGGGTATGGAAGACGTGAGAGGGGTGGAGTCGAGCGCTTTGTTAATGTTCTGTATTTAAGGCCTTATGCTCTTATACTCCCTCCACGATAAATTTAAATAAATATAAATAACATAAAAGAGGATTGGAGAAGATAAGAAAGCACATTTGATTTGTACATCTTTATTTATGTGGGGCCGGGGCAGGTGTTCCTTAGGACTGGAACGGCACCATATTACCTTCATGTGGCAGTGCCGGTATATGCAGTATTTTCAGTTTACTTTACAGAGAGCAGATGTTTAACTGGCCTAATCACCAGAGATTTAGATTTCTCTCTTAAATTTGTGTTACCAGGTTCGATTTTCTTCTCTTAGGTGTTGATGTAGCGAATTTAATTGAAATGGATAGATTTCTTATCTAGATCTCAAAACTGTAGTAATTCACCTTTTCAACAGCGTTCGATTTCATGCAAAACTTTTAATATCTTTCAGCATGAAACTTAAAATTTCAACAAAGTCTGGAATTCAGAACATTTTTACAATAATAAGTATAATAAAATTCTATCATCTCATCAGATGCTTTCATCGATGCAAAAATCCCTTTTTGCATCCTTGTCTCGTAGGCCTACTCAATTGTCAAATATGGCGAACCTTCTCATTCCACCGTGTTCCTTCTTTTAAGTTACAGTCTTATTTTAGGTTCGACGACATTTTCCCATCTCCTCAGATTTGTCCTTGATTTCTTTATAATCATAAGCATTCCTTGAGTTAAATGCTTTCCAACACAAGAATATTTTCTACTCTACATGGTTTGAGGTGTAAGACTATTTTTTTGCAAATTGACTCAAATCCTCGAACCTAGTTCTGCTGCGACTAGGGTTGGGAGCTCTATTCAAAATACATATTTAACGATTGTCACTACTTACGCCAGTAAGAAATGTATATATATATAACCACTCAATGTCCTGAAATACACATTTTATAAGAAATGTTGAAGTTTGATTTTCTCAAACTAAGAAATATGTAGAGCTGGACCAGATACGACCTCTTGAGTTGCGCTCTTTCATTCTACTGCTAAAATGGCGTCGTTGTTCCACTTTCCCCGGGGTAAATCTGAGCTATCCGATTGGTCAGGGGAAATCCCCCAATTATTAGAAATGGCGTGTAGAAGCGACTCTACCCTAAATATGTGACACTATTTATTATTTTCTGTTTCTCATAAAATATAAAATTATGGGGTGGTCTGTGCTTCCTCTGTCTTGTAAGAATATAGTCTGTTTCCAAAGGAACAACTATGTACACGGCCACATATAGATCCCGGGGCTCCGCAAATGTATCCCGTAGGGAGACATTTGAGTACTATCAATAACAAAAATCCATCCCCAAAAATTTCTAAGTTCAAAAAAAAATTTTCAGAAAAATTTAAAGTTCAAAAATTTTTCTAAGTCCAAAAATATTTCCAAAAAATTTAATCTAATTCCTATACTGGGGTCCTATGTCTATATGAGGTCGTCTGCTATGTAAAAAAAAAACTAGTAGTGGACATCAACTTCAAAAAGTGTAACTTATTCAACACATCATAATATTTTTCACCAGATTTACAAATTGGCAACACTGCCCAACAAAATCTGCAAAACACTCATAAGGTCATCACTAAAAAAAAAATGTGACGAGTGGCAACACTGGGGAATGAACAATAAACTATCTTATTTGCAGAACTTGGCTGGATTATCATAATCTATTACATTTCATTCAAAAATATAGTTGATTACATTCTCTTGGATGTGGTAGGGGTGTTATCTCTTTTCTGTACTGTTATTTGCTCCATATTAAAAGCCTGCAAGTACTAAAAAAAAATCTTTTTTTTTTTTTTGGCGTACTTATTTATTCTATTTCCCAAGTACTCTGCAATATTCCAAGAAATGTCCAAAATCTCTAATTCCTATGGTAATGGCAATCCA
This sequence comes from Oreohelix idahoensis, assembly GCA_024509875.1. NCBI lineage: Eukaryota > Metazoa > Mollusca > Gastropoda > Stylommatophora > Oreohelicidae > Oreohelix > Oreohelix idahoensis. The sequence goes on along the minus strand of JAMPIV010005578.1, from coordinate 80,205 downwards.
CTTTCATAGAATAGCCAATGTTTTCATGGGTACTCATCATCTTCTTCTTCTTTTTTTTTTTTTTTTTTTGTGAATGAGCCACTTGCTCATTATTACATGTAGAAAACATCTCTAAACATAATATGCATATTTATCAGACGATAATACGACCAGCATCATTTTTATAAGTAATCATTTTTCACAATAAAAGCATTGAAACCTCATGGCTTATCCTTATTTATCTATCTGAATGTTTCCTTGTTATAGACATTTTCTAAATGGTAAGTGTATAAATTCGTTCTAAGTCCGTCACTGTAGAAAATGTTCTATATTACATTTTTTTTTTTTTTTTTTTTTTTTCAAAATATGTGATGTTTGTTTCCAATATCCGTACGTCTGGTGGTGATCCTGTCCATTAGTCAGTTATTTCTAATCATTCCTTCTTTTCTGTCAATACAGTATTTTTTTTTTTTTGAACTCTTCCCTAGAAATATTATTCTATATATATATTTATTCTTCAAAGATCTTCTTTGACTTACCATACATCAATTTTCAAACATCAAATTATTCAGCAACCAACAGACGAATGTGTTACTATCATATTATGAAATATAAGGGAAAAGAAAAATATAGTTTCCAAATCATCATGAATTTTCTACATTGGGTTCCGTATTACTTTATTTTCTCTTTTAAGACAACTGCTTATACTCTTGACAATATGTATCCATGTTGTCACTCTCGAGGCATCCTTGTATACAATTTATATTTGTCTCCTTTTTTTTTTTTTTTTTTTCATAACACCAATGTATCATTTATGGTGTTCCAATATCATTGTATCTATTCTAGTCCTCCTGTTATCTTGAGAATTCATCCTTAGTAACTCCCTATGTACCTTATCTAGCAATACCTTTATGCAAAACACATCAAACAATTATTTATGGAACTATCAACTGAGATGTAAGAACTTTTGACAATATGAGATGAAAAAAAAATTTGGGGGTCATCACTCAAAAAAAAATGTGACATAGAAAGGAAGAAAATAATCAATTGATCGTGAGGAATCTACAATATTCTCGTAAGCCAAAGTTCCTGGCACTCTGACTACTATTTATCCATATTATTTCTGGTTATCCTTGCATACAGTGTACCATTTCCATTTTCTTTATAAGTCCAATTCCTCGCTCATGGTGCTCCAATATTTAAAATGTGGATCCTTCCTATTCCTCTTATTCTGTACTGGAAATATATCCTTATTAATTGTCCATGTACTATATTTGCGAATATTTATCATCAATATATCAACTAATCATTTATAGAACTATTAACATAAATGTCTAGACTTTACTAAAACATGAACAAAAACATGTCTTTTTACATATGTGCAAAATTTCGACACCAACTCTGCCTTCGCTGGTCGAGGGTTAGTCAGAGTTATGTGGTGCCTGTAACATCCGCTGACTACAGCCAGATGGGTGACTTATGGTACTTATAATTCAAAAATCTCATCCGTCAGTTACCTTAAGTGTGGGGCGGGGGTCTATTTCATGGTGTCCTTGACCAAGTTTGCTGCATTTCTAATCTAGATATTCTTTTTTTTTTTTTTTTTTTCATAGTATCTCCATGATATATCTGTGACATGTCTGTCCTTGGGATAACATTATTTTTTTTTTAATCCAATATCCTCGGGGTGAGCAAATCTCAGTGTGTCCACTTTCATCAATCATTTATTTATTTTCTCTCCTGTAATTCTGGGTATGTTATGAGTATTTTAAATTGTCAATTTATTCCAACTATCTTACAACATTCTGTAATTCGTGATAAGGAATAGTCATTTGTTATACAACAATGTTCATATTACAAAGGCAATAAGCAAAAATCAAAGAGATATCTTCTCCAAAATGCGGATGCATCTCTATTTCCTTTACCTCTGGGCGTAGCAATTATTCAGTCATTATTTTTTTTTCTCCATTATTTAATCTCTATTTTGTGTCCTTAGTACCTGTGGTTCCATGGGATTATCATAATTCATTTGTGTCTCTTGTCTACTGATAATCCTTCAATAATGACTTCAAATATGGTCCTCATATGTGCAACAATCATCTGCTCTGATTTGTTCCATGGTATTCATCAAATATTCTATTATATCCTTGTCTTATCTCGTAACCACGAAAGACTAAGATTATTCCTCCTCCAATGTTAATGTGGGGGATTTTGTGCATAAACGTTACAACAAAATCTCAGCTGTGACAACATAAAGTTTCACCTTAATATAAAATGTCATCTTCATCATACATAACCTGTTGCTTCTTCATCTCATGTGTCATTAGTGGTTATCATGCGGTAATGGGGTATTTTATTTGCTAGGTCAGCATGTGCAAATGCTATTTCTTTAACATGGGCAAAGGCATCATCAACAAATAGGTGCAATTTGTTCAATCTGGGGTTAGCATATACTAATGCTCTCAAGGGATTGTTCATTTGCAGAAAATCAGCATGCACAAATGTCATTGGGGTACTTGTGATATCAACAAAATATTGTTGGAATATCAGGGATCAAGCTGATTGGGGTATGAGTGGCATAGGGTGATTTATTTATTTTCTTCTTCATCTGCTACCCTCAGGGCAGTCAATGTTTTACAATATTGTCTTATCATCATCAAAATGTGTGTGGGTGGCATATAAACATATAGCATCTTATATAAAAAACATTCTAATTGTTTTTTTCTTTTGTCTTTTCTGTTTTCTTGGAATTCCTTTTTTTTTTTTTTTTCTTGTGATTTCTTTTCTGTTTGTATCACAAGTACTAAAGAATGATAAAAATCAATTCACTAAACACTAGATATTCTAATAGTAAATCCTAACCAATAGGGTTGCAAGTAATAGTTTAGGTTAGAATAGAAGGAATGTTTTAGCAGTGTCTGTTGTCAATAAGTGGCGAGGAAAGGGTACATCAAGGATCTCCTGATTACAACATGATTGTAATTCCAAGGAATGAATATGTTTGGGATTTAAAAAAATCACAAGTCTAGAATGTCGTCTCAATATAGTGGAATGGAAAAATAGTAAGTTAAAGATGGTGTAACAGTGGGGTGAAGGAAATCTTATTATAGAGGGTCAAGGTTGGGATATGGAATCTCTTTAGGAGAATGTTTAAAATTCTTGACAGTACTAATATACATCTGGGTCTAAAATAATAATGTACATTTGAAAATAAATAATCCTGTGGAGAAAAATAGCATAACCTACAATACTAGTTTTGGGTATGAATTATGTGCTGTTAAGAGATGTCATAGTAGGAACAGTATGATTGATCAAGGTGGCAGATATCAAGGAGTTTAGCATAATATAGATCAAAGAAATATTAGTATGAGGTAAGAAAAAAAAAACTACTGGTGTAAAGTGTCTGCATGAAAATGCTGGTGAATGGAGCGTGGAATATGATCAGTTACAAAAAGTGGAGATGAATGTTACAACAGAATAGTGTGACACATGTGTTATAGGTAAAGTTGTGTAGCATTCTAAATATTAAGAAAATGTATGTAACTAAATAAGGGTGTCTGTAAACTCGTAACACCGTGTGTTATCAATTGTTTTAACATTTTTATTTCACAATTATGCTATCTAAAGAAAATCCTCCGTGTGCTGGTCTTGATTTCTTTCTGGGCATCAGTATTCTAAGGCTGGAAAAAAATAACTTTCTCAGTGAGGCTTTGACATCTTAGTCTGTAAGCAAGTCATTTGAACTGTCAAAAACTGAAAATAGAGTACACATGGGGAGAGTTAGTACATTGTTAAAAAGGTTTGTTCACATATGCGTTGACCGTGTTCGGATTTGCGAACATATAAAACACCTGGGCGTGTTTTTCAGAACAGCTTCGCTAGTTCCTTCACCATCTCTAACCTTGCAATGTCCCGACTGCTTAGGCGAGCATCATACTGAGTAGCAGTGGTGACGGGTGTGATAGGCGACGACACTGCATTTGCTGATTGTTGGGACACTGAGGACATTGACGAATGCGGTGATGGCTTAACATCATTTGATTGCGGTGATGGTTTTACTGTGGTTAGGGTTTGTATGGCTGGACCATCTGTTGGTTTTGAGGCAGGTATATGTTTCGCCTTGATTTTTCTTCTGACCTGGTTGTGCTGAACGTTAGCACTGGTTACAATGGGCACAGTAATTTGCACACTGTTGTTTTTGACTAGTTGAGATGAGGCTAACACTTCTCGGCTTGGTTTTGGAACATGATTGCGTTTCTTCAGAATCTTTCGTCTGATATAGTTGTGCTGTATACGCGGAATTTTGTTGCTAGGGATTGAGTCATCAGATTCTGTTTTATAGGCGCGTTTGACGCTGGAGCTGACTGGTACAAATAATGTACTATCCGCATCACTGGTTTCAATGGAACTAGCTGTATCAATGTCTGTTTCTTGTTGGTATAATTCTACCATTTTTCTGTCATTATGTTCGTTGGGGTCTGACAAAGCTGTGCTGGGGTTGACACTGTCTTCTCTCATGTCTTGTTCTGTTTCGTCCCCATAAAGATCGCTGGTATATGGTTCAACAATCTGCTTGGGTATAGTTTCTTCAGGATCTGATTGTTTTGAACGAGCAATCTTGTTCTTGTGGTATAGCAGTGTTTGGTTTTCACTAGTGTTAAAACTAGAACTGCCTGAACTGGGGGTGTGATAGGTATCAGCTGACGATTTATCACTGCGGGAGTAAGTTTGAGTGTGGATATAAGGTGTTTTCGTGTTGTCATCGTGTGACGTCTGTGGCATGATTTCTTCATTTCTAATGCGCAGGTCTCTGTCTTGTAGTCTATTACGTAATTCAAGTGGTGGGATATCTTCTTCGCTTTCGGACGAGTCTCGTTGTTGTCTTGCTCGATGTATTTCATCTGTGGGTGGTCTGGGTATGTGGTCGTCTTGGTAAAATTCAGAGTCTGTCGTCTCTGACTCTGATATGTCAGACGAATCTGTGCTGGATGGATTATAATTTAGGGTGGCTTTTCTGACTGGTCTTGTATTTGTCGTCAGAGGCGGAATGGGCCGGTGATTATCAATTTTATTTGTTTTACGTGAGCTTTTGTTTGGTGTTGTTTCTCTTCATTCCAAATAATGAAGTTTACAGGCGTAGTTTGTTTCATGATTTTTGTAGCCATCTAACCATCGGTCATCGAATTTTGAACTGCGTACATGTTTCTTGTAGTATACTCTGTCTCCTATTTTGTACGTTGGTAGCTTGGCTGATTTATCATGTTGTTTCTGTTTCTTGTGAAATGCCTTCTGCGTATTTCGTTGTGCAATCTGGTGAGCTTTATACTTTTCTTGAAGGATTATTTCGATGGGGTCTTCTCCCATGTATTTTCTTGTGGGCGAAGTAGGTTGTCTAACGGAAAGTTTGGTTCTCTTCCGTATAGCATGAGAAAGGGTGACATTCCTGTGGTATCGTTCACGTTTACTCGGATGGCTTCAAGAGCTTGGTTAATGTATAGGTCCCAGTATTGGTGGTTCCCCTTGATATATTTGCTAATAATATCATGTAGGGTGGCGTGCATGCGTTCATTTCTGCCATTTGCATTTGGGCAATAATAAGTGGTTGTAGTATGCTCAATATTCAGCTGGTGTAAGGTGGCTTTAAATGGGTTACCTATAAACTGTTTACCGTTGTCTGAAATGATTCGTTTTGGACAGCCATGCCTGGGAATGAATTCTTGTAAAAAAATTTGCGTGATGGACTACGATGTGGCATCACTGAGTGGGTAACTTTCTGGCCAAACAGAGTATTGGTCAACTATGTGCAGGAGGTATTTGTTGCCTGATTGGGTGAGTGGGTAAGGACCTGATAAGTCAATGCTCACTGTTTGCATGGGGTAATGGGAAGGTTGCATTTCTTGAAGGGGAATTAAATGTGGCTTCATGTTTCTCAATTTACATGTTCTACAGGTGGCTACATATTCTGTAATGTCCTTGTAGAAAGTTTGCCAATAATACCTTTTTTTTATGACATCAATTGTTTTGTCTCTTCCCATGTGCCCGTTGTTATCATGAAACTGTAGCAATACTTCTGGGACTAGATGTGCTGGAATGACTTTTCTTAGTGTCCCTTCTTGTTTCTGATCAATATAGTATAGAATTCCATCCGTTGGGTGTACTGTAAAATCTTTACTTTTTGTTGGGTTTTCTTTCACGTATGTGAGCAGCTTGACAATTTCTGCATCTTTCGCTTGTTCTACTCTCATGTCAAACATCTCTTGGCTTTCTTCTTCTACTTGAGTGGCGGAATCTGAGGTACTTCTTCGACTTGATGAAGTAATTTCATTAATTTCTTTAGCATTATCGTCAATCTCTGAGGATGTGCCATCATTTTTGACTCTATTTGTTTTCACTTCAGTTTCATCATCATATTTAATCCTGGATAAGAGGTCTGAACAGGTGTTCATTTCGCCTGGGATATGTTCGATAGTGGTGTCGTAGGACTGTAAATTCATTGCCCATGTCTGTAACTTCTTTGGCTGTTCTTGTGTTTTGGTGAGCCAGTTAACCAAAGGTTGATGATCAGTTCTTATAATGAGTTTAGTTCCTTTGACGTAAAAGTCAAACTTTTGTACTGCATAGTGAATAGCATATGCTTCTTTCTCAGTGGTGGTCCACCGTTTTTGTGACTTTGACAATGCGTGGGATAGGAATGCAATGGGTTTCTCATTTGGAATGTTTGGTAGGATGGGTGTTTCATCTTCTAGTACAGGTTGGACCAAACAAGCACCAATTGCGTTATCTGAGGCATCGGCGTATAGTATCATGGGCTGAGAAATATCTGGATGTCCAAGCAGTGGGATAGTGGTGTGGTGAAGTGGGAGGTTATAAATATTTATAGGGGACTTAGTGTACTGACTGAGATCAGCTGTGAAGGTATCTATATCTAATAAGAGTAGTGTATTATAGATAACCTTACTTGCTGCCACATATATATATATCTCAGTCAGAATTATTCTGGAATAGTGTGATGACTACGTTGTATGTCTAGGGTATGTGTATGATGAAGTGTAAGTCATAACAACAACAGACAGATAAACAATTTAATTTATTCCACCACACTTGACAACACTGTGACACTCACATACATAAAACACTCTACAAGGATATCTTAAAGGAGTCACTGATAACTTTTCAAATAACAATATGTATTCATTGCTGTCATGAATGAATATGTGTCCTGATTCAAATACAAAGGGAACCAGGAATCACAATCAATTTTAATTACAAGTTATATGTACAGAATTTCTCAATATGAATATTGTAGTGACATTTATTATTAAAAGTATCCTATGTGTGTCAGTTGTGTAGTAGTAATATGAGGTAATACTGGTTTTGTTTTGTTCAAGCTCTGTTGGTATTTGTCATCATGACTTCAATAGTTTGTCTTTATTGGAACTAGTATTGGAGATGTTCTCAGTTCCTGATATTAAAACAATTTACTTCCCCTCTTAAGTTTATGTTACAATGTTATTTTAAGATGGGGGTACATAATTTTGAGCTCAGCTGGCCACATCAGCTTATCTTGCGTGATGGCGGCAGGAAAAGACTCCTCTGCTCGACTTCTCCCCTGGGCTCTGGAGACACCTCACTGATAGCTAAATGGACCAAGGAGTATGCTGTCCGACTCTGGATTCAGCAAAGCTCTGACCAGGTGCTGCTCAATACCATCAAGACCACGACCCCACAATTCATAGAATAAACACAGATACGTTGACTAGCAATGAATTCTGGCACAAATACTGGCACAATTTCCCATCTGCTTATGTTCCAGGCTTTTATTTAGCAAAAATATGAGCTGGCTTCAACGCACTGTTGCTTTATCAAGCTTATTTGAACTAGTGGTCTCGAACTAACGCTCCTAAGTGATTATATCAGCGAGTCTGGCCAATGGAGCCACGTTTCGACAAGTGTTTGAAAAAATGTTACCTTCCTACGTCTCCCCTAACAACCAAAGATAGTATTTATAGTCCGACCAATCGTGTTTAGTCTTATATTTGTTGCGCTCCAATCAATTTGGAGTTTACATGGTAGGCTATTTCCGTACGTAAGGTTTTTTCAAACACGTTAAAAAAAATTTTTATGAGCAGAAATGATTTCATGCTGTCAGGCATCCCCACTATTTTATTTTGGTTATAACTTGTTAATTCCTAGACTATTTGCGTAACGTTTTACATATTCTTTGTCAGCAAGCCCTAAGGAACCCAAATATACAAATTTAAAAGAGCTACGTGGCTGCGTTCAAAATATGCAATTCCTTCTACCTCCTGTTTCGAAGATGTGCTGTCTGGGTACTGTAATGTTTTCAAACGTAAACCCATCTAATGTTATCTTTTCTAATAAGCGTTTTTCGTGATTTAAAAACCTAACTCTGGGAAGGTTATTGTTTTTATCACTGTCCGTCCGAAAAAGTTAGTGCATGTGGCCTTACACGCGTGATAGTAGTAATTGTGTATCGCGTTACGCTTGTTGGGGTGGCATTAATAGCGAGACGCGTGTTTAATTTTGCATGAGTTCGGCTTTCTGCCTCTCCCTTCTCTCTATCCTGCTTTATCTGTCTTTTAGTTACGCTGTGTATAAAATGGAATGAATGAAATATTAAAATTAGGTCATTGTTCAGCTTGCGTATCTCAAATGTTTTTCCAAGAAATACAGCACACGTTTCATTGAAGAAAGCGGGTAATAATATAGTAGGCTTTTACTATCAACGTGAAAGCGTTACAATTTGCAGACGAAGCATAAAACAAAGGGGATTTTGCGTACAGCCATTTTGACAGCACTGTTCTTTACCATTCTTCTTCCTTTTATTAAATTTATTTGTTAGGCTTTACATTTACCTTTTAATTTATATATGTGGATTAGAATATTCCACGACATCTCCCCTCTTAAAACAGACATTATATGTCAGTCCTTTATTCTATATACACATAGAGAAATTTATTATTATTTCTGGGGTTTACGGTGATTCTCATCATCACACGGATGGCGGCTTAAAAAATCCGCTCCCAAATTTGTTTTTCCAGATATATACTCAATGCTAAAATTATATGGAGCCAAAAGTAAAGACCATCGGAGTAACCTGGAGTTCTCATGCCTAGCCTGTGCTAGAAACGATAAAGGTTTGTGGTCTGTTTGCAACTTAAAGGCCTTCCCATACAGATAAATATTGAATTTCTTTATTGCCCATATTACTGCAAGACATTCTTTTTCGCTAGTTGAGTAATTGATTTCAGCTTTATTCAATTTTCTGCTAGCATATGCCACTGGGCTTAATTCCCCATCAAATGCATCTGATTTCTGTAGTAGAGTTGCACCTAACCCAATATTACTTGCATCCGTCCTTACTATGAATTCTTGACTTAAGTCAGGTAATTTCAAAATGGGTTTACTTGTGAGCTTTTCCTTCAATTCTTGGTAAGTCATTTCACATTGTGGTGTCCATGTAATGCGATCTGGATGTCCTTTACGTGTCAAATCAGTTAACGGTGCACATATGGAATTAAAGTTTTTGATATACTTCTGGTAGAAACCACATAATGAGACAAAGGATCTCACATCCTTCTTGGTTTGTGGTCTCGGGGCTTTCTGTAGTTTCTCTAAATTCTTTGGGTCAGGGGTCATGTTTCCCTGATAAACTGTGTGTCCCAAAAATTCCAATTCTTTACATCCAACGCAACATTTGGTTGGTCGGGCTGTTAAATTTGCCTCCCTAAGTCGATTAAACAGCATGTTCAGAGAGTCAATGTGTTCCTCAAATGTTTCTGTTGCTATCAGGATATCATCCATGAAATTTGTTATACATGGATTATTCAGAGGGTCCAATAATTTTCTCATCATTCTAGAGAAGACACTAGGCGCATTCTTCAATCCAAATGGCAATCTATTAAACTCATAGTGTCCTTCTGAGGTACTAAAAGCTAGGTATGGTCTAACCTCAGGCTTTACTGGAATCTGATAGTATCCTTTACTCAGATCCACTTTTGAGAAATATTTAGCTTTATTTAGTCTGGCAAACAGCTGATTTGCATCCGGCAATGGATCCACCTGTCCTTCTGTAATAGCATTCAGTCTCCTGTAATCTATACAGAGTCTATGTTCTCCAGAGGGCTTCCTTAAGAGTACAACACCGGAACTATATGAGGATTCACTGTGTGAAATAATTCCCTCCTTCAATAGATAGTCTATCTCTTCCTTCAAAGCTTTCTCCTTAGCAAACGGAATCGAATATGGTTTCATACAGACAGGTGTGGGGTCTATCAGTTTCATATCATATTCCAATAGGTTTGTATGCCCTGGTCGATCTGTTAACACCTCTGCATGATTATTTAGAACCTGTTGCACTCTCTCTTTCTGAGTTTTCGTTAAATGTGTACTGATTTTCACCTGTGCTGCTGTCTCACAGGGGTGTAATGGATATTCAAATGATGAAAGTGGTTCCTTTTTCATCTCCATGGCGATGGACAAGGTCAACAAGTGTGTCTCTTCCTGATGTTCTCTTTCCAAATATTTCTTCAGGAGATTCACATGATAGATTTTTTCTTTCCCCTTCTTATCTATCTTATAATTTGTTCTAGATACCTTCTCTAAAACTGCATATGGACCCTGCCATCCAATTTGTAACTTATTCTGACTCCCGGGCAAAAGAAGCAGTACTTTCTCTCCCACAGCCAAATTTCTGTCTTTCGCCTTCCTGTTATAATAGGCAGCATGTTTCTTCCTGGCTTGTTTCAAATTTTCATTGGCAAGTTTCCAGCCAGTTTTTAAACGAGTGGTCAGCTCATTCACATAGTGGTATGAAGATGTAATGTTTTCCTCTGCCTTTTCATCAGTCCACGTTCTTAACAAAGCTTCGAGTGGACCTTTTATTGGCCTTCCAAACAATAATGTTGCCGGGGCCATACCGGTTGAACTATGGGGTACCTCCCGATAAGCAAAGAGGGCGGCGTGCAGGTACTGGTCCCATGTATCTGGTTTTCGTGTGCCAACTTTCTCAGGATCGACATCAATGTGCCGTTAAATCTTTCCACTTGGCCGTTCCCTTGGGGATGATACACACTACAATGGAAGTGTTTGGCCTGGAAGATCCTGAAAACTTCTTCAGTTAGTTTCCCCTTGAACTGAGAGCCATTATCAGTCAAGATTTGATTGGGAAAGCCTAACCTTGTGAAAATTGTGAGCAATGCCTCTGCCACATGTTTAGAATCAATCGATGACAGGGCTACTGCCTCTCCCCACATAGAACAAGTGTCCACCAGAGTCAGAATGTAGCTGTTCCTTCTCTTGGTTCGGGTGAGAGGTCCCACAAGATCCACGGCAACTCTCTCAAAGGGTGTTCCCACTATGGGCATTTCCCCCAGAGTTGCTGGTGCAGTCCAATGTTTAGGTGCTACTCGTTGGCACTCTGGACAGGATTTTACATATCGTTTGATATCTTCAGTTATTCCTGGCCAGAAATAGTGACAAGCTATTCGCTGTCCTGTTGCGCTGATTCCCATATGACCACTGAAGGGAATCGCATGCCCTAGTTCCAACACTTTAGTCCTATATGAAGTGGGAAGGACCAGCTGTCCGTGACCATTGGATTCAGATCCAGCCTTCCTATATATCAGTTTGTTCTTCATATAAAACTCTCCCTTGCCTGGAGGTGTATGAGATTTGGGCAACTTCTTGAAACAGGGCTTGAGTGTTTTGTCCTCAGCCTGTGCCTTCCTCATCTCATCTGGATGAGTATTTATTGGATTATCCTCCTCCTTTTTTGACTGTGATCTGGTCTGCACTGTTGCCAATATCACAGGTCTCTTGGGATTCCCCAAGAAGACATATCTACACCCCAATATTAGAGGGTAGATTGGCTCATTTATCACTGCTGCTTTTATGATTCCTTCCACATATCGCGTTTTCACTTTTATTCGGGCGACGGGAAGTGTCATGGTAGCTACATCCTTGGTTGCAGTTTGAATCTCCACTGTTTCTGTGGTGTATTGATCGGCCTGCACCAGGTGAGAACTCACAACGGAATCGTAATCTAAACCGGTATCATATAAACATCTTATAGTGACACCATTACAAATGACATCTTCACACACTGGGGGGTGGTATGGTTCCTGTAGTTCTTTAGGTTTGACCTTCTTTTCCTTTTTCCCCGATGTCATAGCAGCACAATGAGGAGGTTTCCTTCTACAATGGTCAGTGTCATGATTGTTCATCTTACAATTTTTACACCACCTTTTTCCTTGGTTGAAAGATTTTCTTTCATCATATTTCCTTTCATCGAATTGTGGGAATTTATTTTTATTTTCATACCGTGGCCTATCAAATTGGTGCTTACCTTTGTTTTGATCCCTAGGATCAAATTTATTAAAGTTCTGTGGTGCCCTAAAGTTATCCACTTGTTTCTTTTTATTACCTGTTACCTCTGCTTGAGCTGCTTGATACCTTTCAGCAACATTTAACAACTCACCCAGCCTCTCTGCACCTTGTTCCATGAGAAACTTTCTCAGGTCTGGAGCCATGGACTCTCTTAATTGCTCTATAAGGACCATTTCCTTAAGATCTTGGGTTTTCCCCAGAGAAGTCCATTTCTCCAAGTATGTCTCTATTCGTGCAGAGAACTGGTGATAGGTTTCACCTGACAGTAGTTTAGCATTCCTAAATTTTTTCCTATAGAATTCTGCATTCTTTTCATATCTTAACAAAAGAGCCTGCTTTAGCATGTCATAATTTTCCTGATCACCTCTGCTCATTTTTGCAAAAACTTCATAAGCTGCCCCACGAAGTCCCTGAGATAACTTTAAGCTCCACCTTTCTCTCTCTAACCCATATGTGGTAGCTAATAGTTCATACCTATTTAGGTAGCTCTCTATATCATCGTCTTTCTCAACAAAATGATCTAAATGAAAATTCATAGCTGAGGTTGAGGCTCCCTGGCTAGCAGTAGCATCAGAGGCAAAGGGACTGGCACCATTTTCAGGAGCATGGCCCTGAAACTCAAACTCCCTTAGTCGTAACTCATGTTCCCTTTGTAATCTCTTCTCCTCCTTTTCTGCTTCCCTCTCTGCAGCTAATTTCTTTTCTTCTCTTTCTGCAGCTAATTTCTTTTCTTCTGCTTCCCTTTCTGCAGTCAATCTTCTTTCTTCTGCTTCCCTTTCTGCAGTCAATCTTCTTTCTTCTGCTTCCAATTTCTTAGCCTCAGCCTCAATCTGCAACCTCTTAGTCTCAGCCTCAGCCTGCAACTTCTTAGTCTCAGCCTCAGCCTGCAACTTCTTAGTCTCAGCCTCAGCCTCAAATTGTAACTTCTTAATTTCCCTTTCAGCCTCTAACTTTCTTTCGGCTTCAAACCTTCTTTCTTCGCGTTCAATAAATTTGTCACATTCCGTGGTGACATAGGCAACCATAACTTGCCCATCTAATCCTAACTCTTTTGCAGTCTGAACAGCAGCAGATCGAAATTTGGCCAGGTCCGCCATTGTCTATCAGGTAAATTTATACAATGTCTAACCAACAATTCAATCTCTAAATATATATCTAATGGACAACACAGGCACCGTGAGCTCAACCTTATTTAATTCCACCCAAGGATACCTTTTAATTCTTATTATTCCCTGAAGTGAATTACCCCCAATATTTTTAATAGGGAAAGATTCAAAATCCCAAGAGCGAGACCCCAATATATGTGGTGAAGTGGGATGTTATAAATATTTATAGGGGACTTAGTGTACTGACTGAGATCAGCTGTGAAGGTATCTATATCTAATAAGAGTAGTGTATTATAGATAACCTTACTTGCTGCCACATATATATATATCTCAGTCAGAATTATTCTGGAATAGTGTGATGACTACGTTGTATGTCTAGGGTATGTGTATGATGAAGTGTAAGTCATAACAACAACAGACAGATAAACAATTTAATTTATTCCACCACACTTGACAACACTGTGACACTCACATACATAAAACACTCTACAAGGATATCTTAAAGGAGTCACTGATAACTTTTCAAATAACAATATGTATTCATTGCTGTCATGAATGAATATGTGTCCTGATTCAAATACAAAGGGAACCAGGAATCACAATCAATTTTAATTACAAGTTATATGTACAGAATTTCTCAATATGAATATTGTAGTGACATTTATTATTAAAAGTATCCTATGTGTGTCAGTTGTGTAGTAGTAATATGAGGTAATACTGGTTTTGTTTTGTTCAAGCTCTGTTGGTATTTGTCATCATGACTTCAATAGTTTGTCTTTATTGGAACTAGTATTGGAGATGTTCTCAGTTCCTGATATTAAAACAATTTACTTCCCCTCTTAAGTTTATGTTACAATGTTATTTTAAGATGGGGGTACATAATTTTGAGCTCAGCTGGCCACATCAGCTTATCTTGCGTGATGGCGGCAGGAAAAGACTCCTCTGCTCGATTTCTCCCCTGGGCTCTGGAGACACCTCACTGATAGCTAAATGGACCAAGGAGTATGCTGTCCGACTCTGGATTCAGCAAAGCTCTGACCAGGTGCTGCTCAATACCATCAAGACCACGACCCCACAATTCATAGAATAAACACAGATACGTTGACTAGCAATGAATTCTGGCACAAATACTGGCACAATTTCCCATCTGCTTATGTTCCAGGCTTTTATTTAGCAAAAATATGAGCTGGCTTCAACGCACTGTTGCTTTATCAAGCTTATTTGAACTAGTGGTCTCGAACTAACGCTCCTAAGTGATTATATCAGCGAGTCTGGCCAAAGGAGCCACGTTTCGACAAGTGTTTGAAAAAATTTTACCTTCCTACGTCTCCCCTAACAACCAAAGATAGTATTTATAGTCCGACCAATCGTGTTTAGTCTTATATTTGTTGCGCTCCAATCAATTTGGAGTTTACATGGTAGGCTATTTCCGTACGTAAGGTTTTTTCAAACACGTTATAAAAAAATTTTATGAGCAGAAATGATTTCATGCTGTCAGGCATCCCCACTATTTTATTTTGGTTATAACTTGTTAATTCCTAGACTATTTGCGTAACGTTTTACATATTCTTTGTCAGCAAGCCCTAAGGAACCCAAATATACAAATTTAAAAGAGCTAAGTGGCTGCGTTCAAAATATGCAATTCCTTCTACCTCCTGTTTCGAAGATGTGCTGTCTGGGTACTGTAATGTTTTCAAACGTAAACCCATCTAATGTTATCTTTTCTAATAAGCGTTTTTCGTGATTTAAAAACCTAACTCTGGGAAGGTTAGTGTTTTTATCACTGTCCGTCCGAAAAAGTTAGTGCATGTGGCCTTACACGCGTGATAGTAGTAATTGTGTATCGCGTTACGCTTGTTGGGGTGGCATTAATAGCGAGACGCGTGTTTAATTTTGCATGAGTTCGGCTTTCTGCCTCTCCCTTCTCTCTATCCTGCTTTATCTGTCTTTTAGTTACGCTGTGTATAAAATGGAATGAATGAAATATTAAAATTAGGTCATTGTTCAGCTTGCGTATCTCAAATGTTTTTCCAAGAAATACAGCACACGTTTCATTGAAGAAAGCGGGTAATAATATAGTAGGCTTTTACTATCAACGTGAAAGCGTTACAATTTGCAGACGAAGCATAAAACAAAGGGGATTTTGCGTACAGCCATTTTGACAGCACTGTTCTTTACCATTCTTCTTCCTTTTATTAAATTTATTTGTTAGGCTTTACATTTACCTTTTAATTTATATATGTGGATTAGAATATTCCACGACAAGTGGTTAGGGCATTTTTTTAGATACTCAAAGGATCTCTGGCAGTCTTCTGTCCATTTGAAGCGTGCATACTTGCGGGTAAGGGCTATCAAAGGCTCTGCTGCTCTGGAGAAATTGATGATGTGGCGCCTATGGTACCCTATTGTACCAATAAATGAGCGTGTTTGTCTCACCGTCTTGGGGCTAGGCATTTCTCTTATGGCTTTGACTTTATCTTCATCAGGTCTGACGCCATGTCTATTGATGACAAAGCCTAAATATTTTGTTTCTGTCTTTAGAAACTCACACTTCGACAGTTTTAACTTTATTTGGTGATGCCTGAGTCTATCAAACACTGTTTCAACCTTGCGGAGGTGGTCTTCCATCGTGCCTGCGGTATGTATCAGGATATCGTCTATGTATGCCAGGGCAAATGGATGTAGACCCTTTAACACTTCATCCATGAGTGACATATATGTTGCTGGAGATCCTTTTAGACCAAATGGCATAACATTCCAAAAAAAGCTTCCCATATGTGAACAGAATGTGGATTTCTGTTTTGCCTCAGGTGTCATGGGGATGCACCAAAAGCCTGACCTTGCATCAAGTGTGGTAAAGTATGTAGACTTTCCTAACGTCGCAAGTAGATCGTCTATCCTGGGGAGGGGGTAGGAAATGACTTTTGTGATTTTGTTAAGGGCACGGTAGTCGCAGCAAAAGCGATTGGAGCCGTCTTTCTTTGTTACGATCACTATGGGTGAGGACCATTGGGAACGGGATCTTTCGATGATTCCTGCCTGTAGCATTTCATTTATAGACCTTTCCACGAGTTCTTTGTTTTTCAATGGCGTATGATAGGGTTTCATATGTATTGGCTCCTCTGTGGTTGTTTGAATGTCCATTTTGACAGTGTTAGTTCTGCCTAATTCCATGTCATTGAGTGCGAATACATCCTGGTGCTTTTCTACAAACGTTTTCAAACGTTGCTTATTATCTTCTGTGGCATTCAGGGTTGCAAGTAACTGAGCTATTCTCTCTCTGTATTTATGATCTGCTATGATATCTCTGGTCTGTCTTGATGCCTCCGTTTCATTCCCATAATTTTGGGACATTTTTCTTGCATCTTGTGAAAATCTCTGCTCCTGGTATGTGGCTTTCTTTTGCGTAGTTCTTTGCCGTTCATTGGGCTGTGCTTGGTACTGTCTCCTCTGCCATGTACTGTGTGCATTTCCATTTGTCACTGCATTTACTGTATATTCATTTCTTATTATATTTCTGGGGTAGTCGTTGTTGTGCCATTTTTTCTGATTATTTCTGCCGTAACTGCGCTTATCCGCGTACGTTACTGTATTTCTTCTGTTTGTGCTATAGGGCTGTCTTCTTTCCCTGGGCGAAAATTTTTCATTCTTTCTGTTTCCAACTTTGCTGCTATAGTATCCTCCTGTGGTATAGTCATATAAGAATTCTTCCTTTTCTTCGGAAATTTCAATTGGTTTTGGGACTTTATCATATCCACCTGTTTTTGAGTTATATTGATACTCCATGGGGCATGTATCACTGTCTTGTCGCTTTGGATATCCTCCCGGCAAGACAATTTCTGTTTCTCTGTTACTCTGTGATATACAGCACTTCATCTTTTCTCTTGGTGTGCTGGGGCGCAAGAATGAGTAATTATAGTCATTTTCATACTGTGGCCTTTCTCTTCTTATGTATGGACTGGTTCGTTTCTGCCATCTGGGTAGGGTATGCTGTGGTGTAACATAACTGTGACTGATGTTACTGCCTTTTTCTGCATAAGCTTTATAACTGTTTACTTTCCGTGTACTATGGTTATTTGTACTGCGATTTCGTGCATTATGTCCAGTGGGAGTGGTTGAGACAATTTGTGGATGGTCTCTATTGGTTTTGGTTTGTCTTATTGTTGACGTATCCACTTGCGCTACAACTGTGCCTCTTTTTATAGTGGTAGTTTTTCCTGACATATTCAATATCATGATGGGGAAATCTCTGGACTTCGAGACTTCAGCGATTCCCTCTGTAATTTGCAACAATGGGTCATCAATAATGCTTTCTTCTGCTAGGGGCTGTACTTGAATTGATTGCCCTGGTGTTATGTACTCAGAATTTTTTACTCTGCCTTTTGCTATGACCAGGGAGTTTGGAGCCACCGTTATGGGAGCTGTAATCCTTACTAAAGACGCTATGTGGATATCGTCCTGGAGATCTATGTACGTATTGTTGACTTTGATTTTGTGGAGGTCATAGTATATTCGAACTTTGTGTTTGTTAAAAAAATCTCTCCCTAGGATAAGATTTCTAGACATTCCTTTAGTAATGACAAATGGGTGTTCAAAATTTGTTTCGCCTAAGGAAAATTTTAGCCATGCTGTCCCAACTGAATTTAGTCTTTGTCCCGTGACTGAAGCTAGGTGTGTTTTGGACGGTTGAAATCGTACTAAGTGTTGGATCCTCTTGAACAGCTGGAACCTAATAAGGCTGATGGATGCTCATGTATCTACCAGTGCCCTATATTGTTGGCCCTGTATAGACATGATGCAGGAACTGGGATCCGGATGTATTTTAGTTCCATCATGCAACATTTCTTCATATTGTATTTTACTGGATGGGCCCACTTGACAATTTCTGTTCTGTGTTGTTTCTTTTGTTTTGGACCAGTTTCTGTGATTGTTGCCCTCACTAACGGTCCTGTTTAGTGAGTGGCGCGGCCGTTTCCCTGACGCATGAGGGGTTGAGGTGCGCCTCTGGTATACTGATTTCTGGTGTAATCACGTGGGGGTGGTGCGGGTTGTTGTGGTTGGTAACCTCCTCTTCTGGGTGGTGCGTGATTGTAATTTGCTCTACAGGACTTGTAACCATGTCCGAGCCTACCGCATGTAAAGCATCCGTTTGTATTGACATTATTGACGTCGTTTTGCCTCTGTGTGGGGGGTCTATAATTGCGGGGCCTATCATCTCGTTGTCGTGGGCGAGTCCATTGCCTCCTGGTATGGTCAACTTCCATAGGCTCATGCTCATCATAGTCCCTATATTCTGGTCGGGGTTCCCTATCTGCTCTTTGTTGGAACCTTCGGTGAAGATTTTCCTCCTGTATTGCTGCTTGGATTGTTTCAGCAATAGTCTTGGTGTCTTTTCTAATAAGATGCCTTCTGATATTTTCCGCTCTAAGGCCATCGGCAAATATCCCCACTAACTGTATTTCTACATCAGGTGTGGTAGGGATTTCTCCGCAAAATGCCTCTTCTGCCATATTGAGGAATCGATCTCCAAAAAGTTGTACCGATTCATCTCTTTCCTGTTTCATGCCTCTAAGGACTGACCAAGCATGCATTTTGTCTATGATTTCCCCATATCTCTGGGTGAGCTCTTTTTTTAGGGACTCGTAGGTTTCTGTGGGGTACTGCTGGGACCTCCTTCTTAAAAAATCAGTCACGTACGAATCAGAACCTAACAGAGCGATTTTCTTTCTCTCTTCATCCGTTGTTGCCTCTGCTAGTGCCGCAAATTTTTCCATGTCGGACAACCATCTTCTGAATTTTTTCTTGTTGCCATCGAACGGCTGAACAATGGATCTAACCTGTGTGAATTTCGCGTAGTTGTCATTTTTCTGTAGGGTTTCAGTAATTTGCCGTAGCGCTATTATTGTTGGTCCTTCCATATTTTGTCTGTCCTGGGGCTGCAGTGGTTGTGTATTTACGGGTTGGTTCTGTGGTTGTTGTTGTTGTTGTTCCACACCCAGCTGTTGAAAATTTTGTAGTAAATCGTCCATGGTCTATGATCGCTAGTTATTCGCTTTATCAAAGAGATCCTGGTCACGGCACCATATTACCCTCATGTGGCCGGGGCAGGTGTTCCTTAGGACTGGAACGGCACCATATTACCTTCATGTGGCAGTGCCGGTATATGCAGTATTTTCAGTTTACTTTACAGAGAGCAGATGTTTAACTGGCCTAATCACCAGAGATTTAGATTTCTCTCTTAAATTTGTGTTACCAGGTTCGATTTTCTTCTCTTAGGTGTTGATGTAGCGAATTTAATTGAAATGGATAGATTTCTTATCTAGATCTCAAAACTGTAGTAATTCACCTTTTCAACAGCGTTCGATTTCATGCAAAACTTTTAATATCTTTCAGCATGAAACTTAAAATTTCAACAAAGTCTGGAATTCAGAACATTTTTATAATAATAAGTATAATAAAATTCTATCATCTCATCAGATGCTTTCATCGATGCAAAAATCCCTTTTTGCATCCTTGTCTCGTAGGCCTACTCAATTGTCAAATATGGCGAACCTTCTCATTCCACCGTGTTCCTTCTTTTAAGTTACAGTCTTATTTTAGGTTCGACGACATTTTCCCATCTCCTCAGATTTGTCCTTGATTTCTTTATAATCATAAGCATTCCTTGAGTTAAATGCTTTCCAACACAAGAATATTTTCTACTCTACATGGTTTGAGGTGTAAGACTATTTTTTTGCAAATTGACTCAAATCCTCGAACCTAGTTCTGCTGCGACTAGGGTTGGGAGCTCTATTCAAAATACATATTTAACGATTGTCACTACTTACGCCAGTAAGAAATGTATATATATATAACCACTCAATGTCCTGAAATACACATTTTATAAGAAATGTTGAAGTTTGATTTTCTCAAACTAAGAAATATGTAGAGCTGGACCAGATACGACCTCTTGAGTTGCGCTCTTTCATTCTACTGCTAAAATGGCGTCGTTGTTCCACTTTCCCCGGGGTAAATCTGAGCTATCCGATTGGTCAGGGGAAATCACCCAATTATTAGAAATGGCGTGTAGAAGCGACTCTACCCTAAATATGTGACACTATTTATTATTTTCTGTTTCTCATAAAATATAAAATTATGGGGTGGTCTGTGCTTCCTCTGTCTTGTAAGAATATAGTCTGTTTCCAAAGGAACAACTATGTACACGGCCACATATGCTATAATACAGATAAGGAGAAAGAATTCACATTGAAACATCCTTTTATATTGCAATGCAGATCAGATCATCAGAAGCCATAAGTATTAGTAAAAAAAGGTAGATAAACTTACGATTTACTTTAAAAAAGAGCTTTCCTTGCCTTTTTTGTGAAAAATTTCGAATCACAGCATGAAAATTAATTGTTCTGGCAATGTTTGATTCAATCCTTAGCCTGGCCAAATCCACAAGACGTTCCTGAGACATTGTAGACCTTAAATAATTCTTAATTAGCTTAAGTTTGGTAAATGACCTCTCTCCAGAAGCTACTGTTGCTGGAATTGTTAATAGTATTCTTAAGCTAACACAAACATTTGGAAACAGGTCACCAAGTCTGTACTCTGTTAACAGATCTAATGGCTTTAACTGTGCATTTACAAAATTTGCTTTATGTACTGAGGGTAACTGTTGCATTTATTTTCCAAAATCATCACCATTAAGGTCAGCAGGATATTGCTCTGATAAAGATAAAGCTTTTCTCTCCACATCACTTTCGGACGTGGTGAGATACGAGTATTACCACAAGAAATCACATTTTTCTGCCAATTGCTTAACAGCACTGAAGCGGACAGTTAATCCTGCTATAACATTGTCTACCAAAATGTAAAACACACACTTTCTGAAGTAGGACTCTTCTTGAGTATCATCTGTGTCATTCATTTCTTCCAAGTAAGCATCAGGTGTGCTGTCGTCATGCGGCCTTGCCCTCTTTCGCTTAACTCCATCACATCTACCGGACAGTTTTATTTCTATATTAAGGGTTGGCGCCACCAATTTGGCTTAATTTCACATGCATTTAGAGTTTTTTCGTTAGCTCTGAGGCGAGTTTCTATGTTTGCTACTTCAACATCTAGTGTGGCATTTCTAGCTTAGATGACCTTATTGCTAATATCTATGCCAGCTAATATTTTGTACCACACGGCTGACATTAACACCCAGGCAAAAGATGTCACATATAATAAAACTTCTTGGACTTCATTTCTTGTTTTGGTCGTCAAATTTAGTTCTAGGAGATCTTCCAGTGCTAATTTAATGCCAGGCAAGTGAGCTGCAAAGGGCTTTACACATTCAACACGATCTGACCATCTTGTTTCAGATACACCATGAAGAGAACAACCAGTACGGTTTTGTCGTAATTCACACCGTTTAGGACTTGAACTGAACAGGTGTTACAGTTTGAATTATCCCGAAAAAGATTATTGCTTCAGGTATGCATTCAGCAGCATCATTTCCACATAAGTTGAGTGTGTGACAACCACGAGGTAAAAACAATTGCTGTTGAGCATTGTTCTTGTATTTTTGCTTGTGCGCCGTTGTATTTTCCAGCCATATTTGCCCCATTATCGTAGGCTTGAGCTCTACAATCACTTAGAGGAATAGCATGTTCTTTCAATGTATCAGTTATGAACTGAGCAATTTCTTCCCCCCTTTTGTTGGTACAATCTGCAAACATGAGAAATCTTTCTTGAATCTCATACTTCGCTTCTTGTAAAAGTACGTATCTCAAAAGAAATGTTGTTTATTCAATATGGGAAGAATCTGGTGTGAAATCTACTATTACTGCAAAGTACTTTGCAGATTGCCTCTTAAGCAAAATGTGTTGTTTTACAAGATTCGAACATTCTGCAATAAATTCATTTTGTGAGTCAGGGGACAGATAATGAACTTGAAGCCGCTCACTCCTTTTCTGTGACTCCTCTACACTAAGCACATGTTCCTGAAGGATAGGGTCCCAACTGGAGAGCAGTTCAATGAGTCCTAAAAAGTTTCCATTGTTTGAGTCACCAATTCGATGGGATGAACCAGTAAATGCTAGACCACGTTCTCCCAAGAAGAGTACAACATCGATGATGCGCTTTAAAAGGTTGTACCATTTCACAGCTTCAGTTTTGATTGACGCTTCTAAGATGATGTCAACTCCTGTCCCAGACGACAGGCGCCTTTCTAGTTCTCGCCAAGCTAGGTAACATTCTCTGTGACTATTGCCTTTTTCATGTTTTGGGATCCTGTAGGAACGTTTTCGCCACTTCCCATTAGAATCCCAGCCTTCAGCAGATACCATTGCAGACTTAGACGCAGGAGTGCTAGTCTTGACTGTCATGTGCCAAAATAATCGACATGGAAAGCAATATAAAGCTTGTTCCTGTTGACTCCAGACAAGCCAGTCTCTTACATGTAGTTCTCCATTAGTGCTTTGACATTTCAGTATGCTTTCTGGTGATGCTATGATGAAAGTAAATAGTATTATTCATTATACCTCTACATTTCCCAACACTACATAATATTATGGATCATAATTTCTACGAATTACGATACATAAAACTATGTAGGCTTACACAAAATGTGAATGCTAGTCTTCACACAATATATGCAAACATTTTCTAAGATCCCAGGAAATTTCCGGCCCCCCCCCCCCCCCCCCTTTGGCTCCCGGGCCCCTTTTTTTTACCCCGGGACCAGGTAATATGTACCCTCTGCAACCCCCCCCCCCCCCCCACCATGGGCCCTGGGTGGGGGAATCATTTATAAAGAGGAGGCAGCAACTTAATGCTGGCCATTGTGGTAATCACCCCTCCAGCGTTATTTTGTTATGTGGATGATTTAGTGCCTACTACAGTTGTTTGTAATGTTCTATTATTTAGGACAGTTTTAACCCAGAGGTACATTTTCTTCCGTCTACGGTCATTTTTATCATTATGGCGTAAGAGCCTGTGTGTTCATACTGTGTCGTATACGTGCTGCAGATCGATGATATAGTAGATGTGGCTTGTTTACCCTCTTGGAATGCATCTAAGGTTTTGTGTGTGTAGGTGGTCAAAAAGTGAAAGAATTTGTCGTCTATTCTGCAAACTTTTCTAAAGCCCGTCTGACTATCATCGATGACTTTTTTTGCTTTCCAGTCACCAGCAGAGTCTGTGATTCACCATTGTCTCAGTGAGTTTTCCAGTAGATGAGATTAGTGAGACTGGTCTGTAGATCCTTGGTTCTTCAGCTGGCTTATTTTTCTTTAGAACTAGCTTGATGTTTGCGGCCAGCTCTATTTTTGGAAATGCGGATCATCACCTCCATGGAGTGATGGGTGATGATAAGTCAACTTATTACTTGTAACATTTTATATGTGAAATTCTAACATGTATATCATTACATGGTGCATTCTGCCTGGTGTCACGGCACACCAGACAGGCACTTACGGAACACCAGTGTGCCGCGGCACACCGGTTGCGGAGCACTGTACTAGAGCACGGTTTCAGCGCGGGTTACCACCTTCTTTCCAAGCAAAGAAAGAGACTGAAAACTAATAAAAAAGGGGTCTCAGACACCTTCTTGGTAACTTTAAGCCTGTTGTTAAGCGGCTGATATCATTGCACCAGGCACATCCATCTAATTGAATATAAGAGAGCAATGAAGAGTGGGCAAATAATGTACTATCATATACCGTTGATAAAAGTTGGTTATAATGAATTAAGTAATTATTTATTTTATATATAAAACATTAAATAAATAGGTACGCTTATCTATAGCTTTATATCAGAATTAAATTAATCGATGCAATTAGTTGTTACTGTTTGGAGTTAGCAGTCGATCGTATCTACCACTCACACTTTTTTGTTACTTAATGCAGGGGAAATTGGGGGGGGGGGGGGAGGTGCTGGAAATGTACTCTGAGAGCCAAGGGGGCGGTGAGCCTAACAAGTTTGGGGAAAACTGAGGTTCTGACACATGACATGACACATGACATGACACAAACACTTTCATCAATAGATGCTGGAGTTGTTGTCTCTGAATCACATGGCTAGATGAAGAAGGAGAACAGACTTCTGACGAAGAATCAGACAACCAGCAATAACCTGCAGCACGGCTGTCGTAAAAGTTTTGACTCTGTATGACACCACGCTCAAATTTCCCCGCTCATAAACCCGCTATCGTATTTTTAAATCTATAAATAACTATAGTATTTGAAATTTGTCTGAGAGCCCAGTCAAATGTACCGCCAAAAATGTATCTAGTGTATTTGAATTTGTTTAGGAACCAAGTCAAAAGTTACCGCCCAACAAATATTATCTAAGAGTATTGTACAAATTTAACAACCAATCAAATTGTTTCATTTTCTTGTAGTGATAAGAAAATTTTGGTTGACGTAACAATAGGGGCTATTTTGTGTTTTTGACCAAACGAGGATATTTTATTTCTTAACAACTAAAGATAGTTAAACAGAAGGAAATATCTCAAATTATAGCGCTGATATTGCTTAACACATAAGTATAAAGATTCCCTCATAATAAAATTATATTGACTTAGTAAAATTGATTTTAGTGATATTTTCATATCCAGGTAAGGCCAAATTTAATTACTTAAAAAATACCCAGATTGAAATGCATAGAAATAACAAAAAGAAAACTATATATAACGATAGAGAGCAATTGGCCGTTTAATTATCACTTTGGATAATTAAAATCGGTCCAATAATAGCTGTAATATAAAATATTAAAATTTAGGCAGATTATACAGAGACGCTCAGATTCGCAGCAGTCACTAGTCTAAAAATATTTTTTGACTGCGTTTCTGATTGGGCGGGTGTATTTCTATAAATAGTAACAAGGTCGTCCGGTCTCGGCCATTCAATTCAAAAATCTGCGCCGAGCTGACAGTGAAAGATTAAGTCTTTGCCTTTTGAACTGAGAGCAGTTCTAAGATCCCTTTGACGGCCAGTTCAGCTTGTGTGTGTGTGACATTATTTACCTGAGGGTAAGAAAGATATTTTATTTGCATATTTTGTTAATTATTAACTTGTGTTTAGCCAGATTATTTGTTCGAGTGCTATTCGAAAGTGAAACTGCCAGACGGATGTGTTGTGTCATACTGACCCAAGTAGGAATGTGTGTAGTTTTGCCGACATGTTCTAAATGGGAAAAATGTGTATAGTGTTTGCAAAATTGGCAACAAATTACAACAGTAAGTGTTAGTAGTGATTTAAATTGGTATTTTCTTCTGGAGTGACACACTGTTCAAAGATCAGGTGATAAACGTACAGGAAAGGTTAGAATGAAGTAATCAATAGGTCACATGCTGTTTTGCACTTAACCTGATTATTGTACGGAAGCCAAGCATGGACGAAGGACATTAACATTGTGTCAAAACAGAGAAAGAGTTATTACATGGAACTGATTGTAGGCAAAGGAATTCAAGGTCCTGTGCAACTTGTTAGCACAATAACTGAAAAGGGTAAGTTTTAATATTGTTTATGGGTGAATGGATTGAGGCAGATTTCTACATGGAATGGGTTGTCCTTCTATTCCAGGTTATATCACGAAATTTCCTCGTGGCTGCATTTACTTGAGAGGAAGTGTGTGGGAGATGAGAGTTCCTTAAATATCTGGAGCCAGACCCCATCTTCTCAGCCAGGAGTCACAAAGTTCGTGATCCTGACATGTGTTTATGAGCAGCAGCAACATTATAAGCTAAGTCCTTTATAAAGGCCAATGTCAGTTTATCAAACTCATTCACCCAAGAGAAATCAAACTAGATTTCAACCCTTTTATGAGGAATAGAGAAGACCTTCCCAAGTAATAAAGAAACTTACAATCTAACTTTAGCATAAGTTAACCATCAGTTGAACAGAAACTGTGTGTAGTTATTCCAGTGAACTTTCTACAAAATGGACAGATGTTTCCAATATATTTATTTTAATTTGTAAATATCATTTTCTTGATTTTGAGTATTCCTGACCTAAAAAGATTGAGGTTCAGGACAATTAAATTGTACATAAAAATTTCATACAGTCTTGCTTAATAATTTTATTAAAGTTAAAGTCTGTTGTGAAATTAATAACTGATATATTAAACAAATTACCCCTAGACAATTAGTCAAAACATAACAACAACAATTAATCCTTAATCTTTGTGGGATCTTAAGAGGTAGCAGTTAGGGACTCAGAGTACTACATCATCATTATTCTTTTCTCTGGGAACTTACATAGCTGGACCCCACCTTGATTGTCTATACACCCTTGCTCTTTTCCAGAGAAGGGGGTATTACTTATAAGACCAGTCTCTTATCTGGCACTATCCTGGTATCCTCTGATACACCTATTTGTCCAGGATAGCCTATACTTTAGTAACATCAAAACCTCTTATGACAACGGCACAGATAGTGATGATGGGCAAGACAAACCTTCAAGGAATAAATGGTAATGGTAGCCCCATATCAGATACTGCCTAGGAGAAGTGAAGTGTTAGAGACTTCATCATAATAGGTTCCGCCTTTTGAGGTAGGTTGACCAGCTTCCTTCCTCACTGCTTTTGCCTTCCTTAACTCAAGAGCAGAGTCAGTTTCACATTTACAGCTGGGTAAACTGGAGAGTTAAGCTAACATGTTTCAATCCCAGAACCTGGATACTTTGTTGTCGAGAGGCCAGCGTTCTAACCGCTTACTCCAGTGTTTCCCAAACTTTCTTTGGCTCCCAGAGACCACCCTCAACGCCCCCTCCATTTCCTATCTTTCATATCTCGCCAACACCTCATGTCCACTCGGCTAAGCAATATTTGAATAGGATAACGCAGTTAATTACCAAATATCCCCATTATCCCTTGAATAGCTTCTCGTATCCCTTGCTACACGTACCCCAGTTTGGGAACCTCTGCTATAGGGTATATAAGAAACTGGTACGAGCAACTGTAGTTCGCACAATACAGGTATACCCCAATTATAACCTCTTTGGTTGAACAGGGTATAACCGCAAACTAGTCGACGAAAGAACGAAAGAAACGAACAGTAGCTTGGGCGTTGGCATAGTTGGCGAGTCCATTTTAGGGCTTTAAGCCAGCGGATAGATAATGTTAATCTTTTTCAGGACTTAGTATCTATCAACGCTGATCAGGTTAGCAAGTCAACAGAGTGACTTTTTTTTTTTTTGATGGTAAATGCGCTCTGATATAACCAAATGGGTTGAAAGGAACGCGCCTCACCAGAAGAAGGCAAACCCCCCCCCCCCAAAAAAAAAAAACAACAGATAGGACCAACGGGTTAGGGTTTGTTCAGGCTACGTTCTCCCTTTACGTGCACACATCGGGGTTCCGTATAATCAAACGGCGTTTACATACGTACCCTTTAGCTCCCCAAGGAGCATAGGCCTTCAACAAACACATGCCAAGTCTTCCTGTCCTGTGCCATCCGCTCAAGTTCTTTCCATGTTTTCCTCATCATTTTCACCTCTGTATCCAGTTCTCTTCTCCATGTGTTTTTTGGTCTACCTCTGCCTCTCTTTCCCTGTGGATTCCAGAACAAGGACTGC
Source organism: Oreohelix idahoensis (assembly GCA_024509875.1). Classification (NCBI taxonomy): domain Eukaryota; kingdom Metazoa; phylum Mollusca; class Gastropoda; order Stylommatophora; family Oreohelicidae; genus Oreohelix; species Oreohelix idahoensis. The sequence goes on along the minus strand of JAMPIV010005578.1, from coordinate 52,169 downwards.
CTTGTAATGCTATCAACAGGTTTCCTCAATGTGTGTCCTATCCATCGCCAGCGTCTTCTTCTCAACTCTTGTTCCACTGGCACTTGCCTGGTTCTTGTCATCAATTCCACATTTGTGACTTTGTCATACCATTTCAGTCCTTCTATTCTAAGCAAGCACCCGTTTATAATCGTCTGTAGCTTTTTAGTTGTTGTAAACGCAATGCAATTACCAAATTCAGTCATTATTATTTAATAATAGTTGTATACACAATTATAATGTCTTTACAATCACTGTTTTTTTAAAAGCCGACCGGACGCTAAACTTTTATGTAAAAAGCCGGACAAGTCCGGCTCAGGTCGTGTGGTTACCCTAGTACACACACTAAATCGTAGAATGGCAAGGCAGTTTATAAGCTTTCTTAGCGTGCGTGTGCGCTTCAGAGATTGCGTGCGCACATACAATATGCTTGAGCGCATTTACATCGGCTTTTAGGTAATTTCGATTACACCTGTGCGTAATTGCTGCGGTAAGCGTATCTGTGATGTATGTGTATGCATGTGTGGGTCATAAGTATATTAAATCTTTTCGACTGAGAAATGTACCCAAACTCCGCACACGACTGAAGATTTTTACTTCCTTGGCGCACATCTATGTGAATTTTCTTGGCGCTACTTTGGCGACCCTAATTATTGTCTTTGTTAGGAGTTTACCTGTCAATATAAGATGATCAAAAGACCGCCGGACGACTTCAAAAAAATTCACCTGTCAATATAAGATGATCAAAAGACCGCCGGACGACTTCAAAAAAATTCACAGTAGATTGTTGCTGACAGAACCGCTTCTTTTGAAGATTTTCGTCGTCAACATGACGACAACCGCACATTTTGTGACTTCTTGTTATGCTTGTTTAACACAGTTTTAACAAATTTGTTGCTCAGGCAGAGAGAAAGCGAGTCCCCGCAAAAGCATACTGTGCTGACATAATCAATATTGTTATTCGTGTCCACCTGTGATTTGGTTTCATTATGCCGGAAGGGTGAAACTTCGCATTTTTACTTCACACGTGAAGAACCCCATTGGGACTGTCTGCCCTAATGACCGGCGGCTAGTTCGTAGTAACAAAGCCATCAAAGTGTGCTGATCCCGCTATCACATTTGGCACTTGGTTTCTGCTAGACATAGTCACTAACGTTTAGTTCGCACGGTTAGGATACAGCGTTCGATAATCGCAAACATTCAGTATCAGTCGGTTGCGACACGTAATGTTGCGCGCAAAGGACTTTGATGTTAATGTGTTCAAAGCATGGATGTTAAATAAAACGAACGGCAGCAGTCAAAACAAACCAATTGTTAGAAAGTGCTATCAATACAAACTTGCACATTTTGCTTTTAACAAACGATAGTGAAACTGTTAAGAAGCGACTAATCCCATATAGTTTGTCAACACAAGCACATGAAAAGTAAGGTCGGAAAAGTCAACATCCCTTTGTGGGCGGACTGTTGTCAGAAAAACAAGTTTTAGCGACAAACTTTTACAAACTATTTTAATTATCAACGCTAAATAGGCACGGACAACTGAGCTGAGGTTCAAAGATGTTTGCAACAGAGACATGAAGGCATAGGGTATAAATCCAGCAGCCTGGTAGGATGAAGCTGCCGATCACACCAAATGGCGATGCTCCTTTCAGCGCCACCTCAGATTGATTTAGGTGTTATTCAACCTGAATATTTTTTATATTTGGACATGCGCCCTAATTTAACCGACTAGGTTGAACGGACGCGCTTCGCCAAAGCGAGGCACATAAAAAACAAAAAACCACAGATTGGGCGAAAATAATCTATCACAACTAGCAGAAAAGAAAAGTACACCAGGTTAACAAGCGGCTGGGGGCTATCACCTTAGGGGCGCGTTCCCATAGTCAGTTATGACTGAAGGGAGCTACTACTAATAGACACGGAGTCACACAACAGCACAGAAAGATATGTTTTGGAAGGAATTAGTTGGTGTAAGATCACCATTTGCTTCTTATTTGTTGTCAAGGAGGTATATTGTCTGCGTGGTGAGCAAAAGATAAGTTTTGGGAACATTTTACCAGGATCCAAGGAAAGTAAAACGTTTACAAAAATGAGGTCTCTTTCAGGACGAGAAAAATTACCAAAATAGAACAGAGCAATCTTATATAAATAAAAGAATTTGTAAATTTGTAATGATAAAGTTATATGTATATGTATATATATATATATATATATATATATATATATATATATATATATATATATATATATATATATATATATATATATATATATATATATATATATATATATATATATATATATATATATATATAGAGGAAGCCTACGAGATCTCTATATATAAGGAACTGTCACAGGAGAATTGGGGCGACCTCTTCTCGATCCCTTCTTCACTAAAGAAGTACTCATTTTCAATTGAAGTGAGGGCTGATTACGTGCTTTTCAGTGGTCGGCGCCCTTTTCTTTCTCTGCTATGTAGCAGATATTTTGCATTTTCAAACATTCTTATACTCCTCTCAGTGATAGGGCGTCATGTCTGTTTTGGTTACCCGTCTCTCCCTGCTGGGAAAGGTACAGATGAGATAATATTAACCGACAATCATGTTGGTTAATCTCGGCCAGAATAAACTCTACCATTGAACAAGGACAAACGGAATTTGAGGAATCTAAAACACGGAATCAAAGTGGAAATTCATTGTTATGGTAACGACCCTTACGAACATGTGTAAGAGGCATATTCCAGTGCCTTTATTCCTCTGAGCAAACTGTCTGTGAGCCAAGATTGGCTTGGCGGTACCAGCTGATGGCACTAATCTCTTGAGCAATGTGATAGTAGAAGTGGCCTAACATCAAGCTAAAAACCATCATCAGAGGGTCTTAGAGACGCGAGGCTAGCTTTGCAGTTACTCCCTGATTTTATTTGGAACGTGCTGCGCCTTTAATCTTGACCAGAGACGTGAGAACTCCAGTGACCTATCTGCACAGAACCCAAAAAACCCAGCGGGAGCAGAAACTACCATGTGCAGCTAAGTCAAACCTAAAAGCTGCCAAATGACTTCTTACATAAAACCATATTTTCATATATATATATATTATTTTATATATATATATATATATATATATATATATATATATATATATATATATATATATATATATATATATATATATATATATATATATATATATATATATTTTATATATATATATATATATATATATATATATATATATATATATATATATATATATATATATATATATATATATATATATATATATATATATATATATATGGCGATATGGTTCATAAGAAATGTTATATATAATATGAACGGCTTTCCCCAATCGCAATGACATGTCATTGGGCCGAAGGGCTGAAAGCCCAAGTGCCGCTGGATAAGAAAAAAAAAAAAAAAAAAAAATATATATATATATATATATATATATATGCAGGGAGTCCCCGGTTTACGAACGAGTTCCGTTGTTACGCCTGTCTGTAAGTCGAATTTGTACGTAAGTCGAAACAGTTACTTACGGTTCGTATCTAGCATAAGTTAGTCAAATGTTATGTCTTAATATATAGTATATATTTTACCTATCTATGCATAAAAAACTTTAAAGAAACACTTCTTAAACAGTTTAGATAGAAAAAAAAATGATTAAAGGTTAACACTTTCTCTCGTTCCTTTTGATGTCTTGCATACCGGAAGGGCATTCTTGATTGATAATTAAGATGAAATTAATTGAATGATGCAGGGACCCAAAGATGCAGCAATAGAGAATGCAGTCAGCGACCCATAGCTTGACTGCTTGCGTCAGGGTCAGCGAACCAGAGCTGACCAAGACCCTACTCCACCTCCACGTGGTGGTCCTGGAAACAGGCTGCATCACTGCAGTCTGGCTGAGAGAGTAGGGATCGAAGAGGGAAGGCAAACCCGGTCCCAAAAAATGCTGTGCTGAAATCGGATGTGTCGGCCGAAAGGCGCAGATATCGCAGCTCCGATGTAAACAGACACAACGCAACCAACGTCCTTTTCAGGACGAACGAGGAAGAAGAAGAAGAAGAAGAATGATGCAGGAGAAGAAGATGGTTAGATAGCTACTGTTAAAGATGATGGGCCTGTTGCTGGAGAGGATGAACCTGGTGCTGGAGAGTCGGGGTTTGATTCTGCTGCTGGAGTGTGGGGGTTTACTTTTGGAGTCAATTTCATGAAGTAGACATCAAGGGAGGTTTGAACAGAGATTTTCTTTTTCTCAATATAAATGGCCTTGTATAGCTGAGGCCGTCAGTAACTGTCCGGTAAACTTTGTTGAACCGCTGAAGACGCGCAATATTTTGACGCGCAGCGCAAAGTACTGTAGTGCGCCCGTTCGTTATTACGAACCATTGTATATAAGTCGAATTCTTAATATAATATGCCTTACGGCGGTCGGTTCGTAACTAGGGATGTTCGTAAGTTGGACGTTCGTAACCCGGAGACTGCCTGTATATATATATATATATATATATATATATATATATATATATATATATATATATATATATATATATATATATATATATATATATATATATATATATATATATATATATATATATTGGTATATTATAAATGCTTATATTATACTTATATAATTATATATGCTTATACTATTATATACTCATATGTACTCAGCCTTATAAAAGTGTTTTATACATTTTGTTCTCAAAATTTAGCTTTTTTTTTTTTCAAAAGCGATATTTGGTGTTTATAAATGTAAAATGTGCCCGCAGAGCACAACAGATTTACGATTTCTGTTCTACATGATTTCAAATTCCATTGAAAAAGAATTATATTGTGTTTGCACACTCTGATTTTGTTCGTAAATAAAGCAAAACGTTTAACATTGCCCAGCGCGTTACAGTCATATCTCTATTCATCCATCCATTCAATCATTCATTACCCATCAGCTCCCTGAGGACCATAGGTTTTCAACAAATTGGCATCAATAGTTCCTGTCACGTGCTGTTTGCTTAACGTGCCTCCATGTCATCGTTATCCCGTTCATTTTGTTCTCTAGTTTTTATCTCTGCGTTTTTCAGCTACCTCGACAAGCATGGGAAACAAAGAGCCAGGGATCCAGACCCCCAGGACGTCCCTGAGTCCGCTGGGAGGACAACATTATACAATCTTTGACGGACCGAGGACTAGAATGGAATCAGGCCAGGAGGAAGACAGCCGATAGGATAGTCTGGCGCTCTCTCTTCCAAACCTCTACACCTCACGGTAGAAGGGGAAAGACTAAGTAAGTAAGTTTTTAAGTTTCCCGCTATTTCTTTTACCATGTGGATTCAAGAGCAACGACTGCCTTGTAAAGCTAGAACATGCTACTTCAATTTTTGTCTTATACATCGCCAGCACCTTGTCCATTGTTCTAATAAATAAACATATGAAAATATTGTCCCATTAAGTTCCCGGTGGGCTCTGACGAGGCAAAGGAAGAATAGACCAATAGCACCCTCAGGCATGTCATACTAGGCGTGGTTGTGCATGGCACTGACAAACTAGTCATGTAGAACATATTGCCTAAGATACTACCCATTTAAGATCATGTGACCGCTTCGTGCAGGCTTCATGTAACCTGGCCAGCAGCAGTAGTGGATCTATGCTGCGTAGGGAACGAAAATGAAAATTATGATAATAATGATGATAATGATGTTGATGATGATGATTATGATGATGATGATGATAATGATGTTGATGATGATGATAATGATGATGATAATGATGTTGATGATGATGATGATGATGGTGATGATGATGATGATAATGATGTTGATGATGATGGTGATGATGATGATGATAATGATGTTGATGATGATGGTGATGATGATAATGATGTTGATGATGATCATGAAAATAATGTTGATGATGATGATGATAGTTATGATGATAATGATTTTGACGATGATGATAATGATGATACTGAATTCTTAGAAAACAAATAAATAGAGACGTCCTGGCACAGACTATGAAATAAAAGAAGAAATAATAATTACATAAACAATAATACTTTGGACACATGGAAACACAGAAAACAAAAACATTGTATTTAAATACACATATAATAATGCATAGAATTCGATTGGCCAAGTGATTAGAACACTGACCTCTAGCGGCAAAGGTTTCAGGTTCGAAACGCGGTGGCGTCTACCCGGCTGTAAAAATCGTACCCGACTCTGCTCTTATGTTAGGGAAGGCAAATGCAACAATGAAAGGAACTGGTCAACTGTCCTCTCAAAGTTTGACCAAGTCTCTAACACTTCACTCCCCTACGGCTGTATCTCTTACGGGACTACCTTTAAATTTTTTTTTCTTCTGAAAAATGACAATGCAGCGAGAAAAAGCAAACTACGAGGGAGACAACACCAATGACAGTGCCAAACGAACATGGAGGCACGGACGGAGAGTCATCTGTTTAGTCTCTTTTGACGGCGACAAACATTAAATGTTGGAAGTCCTTTGTTAAAGTAACCTTCTTTGCAGAAGCGGCACAAAAACAAAAACACATAAAAAACAAAACAGATCAGGTCTTATTATCTGTCACATGTTGTCAAAACTAACTTCTGTTGGAAAAATGAAGTGTTGACTGCTATAGTGTCTTCCAGTTGACCATAGGTTTGACTATTTATTGTTAGTGTCCTGTTTCACATTCTTTGCTCTTATGAAGCGACTATGTCATTAGGCATTTGCGAGAGGATGTAGTTCTGTTATATCGCAAAATAAAAAATAAAATAAAAAAGAAATCAAACAAAACCAGATAAATCAATCACTGAATAAACATGTAACTGTTGAAGATGCTACACATACAACCAGGTGCGGACTGAGCAATGGGTGTTTTAGCTCTGCAAAGACAAGGGAATACAAACGCAATTTGTAGGCCTTCCATCACTGGAGGATCTATGAATAGTTCAAGGTAGGGACGATACACAAGAATGATAAGCCCCCAACCTCCGCTTCTTATTTACACATATTTTTAGACAGTTAAAAAACAAAATAACGAATTTTGACAAAAATGTGACAACTTGATAGTTTTATTCTACAGTAACTCAAACAGTATTCATTTTTATTTTTAAAAAAAAATCACAATTTTACAACATAATTACATAAAAGTTAGGTACAACTAAAAAGAGACAAAATTTGATAAAAATTCATACATATTTTGTATTATAGTATACCATTTTTATATTTGGGATTCGTCGCATCATGCAGAAATTATCCACCTCTTGTCACAAAGTCTCCTGTTTTGCGGCTGGAGTGAAGTCCCCTTGTGTCGCCTGCCTGGCGCGGTCTTTTGACTCATTGTTGAATGGCGGTTGCCGTTATTATCTTTCATTGTCCAGCCATGGAGAATTACTTGCAAACTATGTTCGTAACCGTTCGGGTGCGTACGATTGTCCAGTACCGTTTTAATTCGTCCGTCGTCCGACCTAACGAGTACTTACATTTAAGTCCTAAGTGAGGGAAAAATACTGGAGCGATTGATATGAGATGCAGGTTTGCAAAGTCCAAAGGGAGGGGTGAACGCCCCTTTCCCACTCCCTTGGACCCGCCAATGGTCCACTTGCTACGAAAATTAATGTAAAAAAAAATAGTTCAGAACAACTTATGGATGCTACAGAGATAGACCTAGATGAATTTAAAAAAAACAAAAAACTCGCGCATACACACTCACACACATACTTCAAAACATTTTGAACAATGCCTTATTTTGGTGAGGCAGGCACCGTTCAATCTAGAAACAGGACCACAGGTTATATAAGGAAGCATGTTCAAATATAAAAGACTTTTTGGTCTGGTATAACACTGCCTGAAGACATAATGGAAGGTGTAGGATGGTAAACAAATAACTGGGAAAACGGCAAGTAACTCAAAAATTTGAATGCTAATAAAAACAGGGAAGTTTTATGTAGCGGTGAAGATCATTTTTTTACAATTGTCAAACAGAAAAAAAAAGATAAAAGAGTTCTTGCTTGAGAACGCTCCATGACGTGTGTGTAGACAAGTGAATGCAGCAATTATACACTGAATATTCAAAGGGTTGGTGAATATACAAGGGGACACAACCGTGAAAAAAGATTAATACAACTCAGCCGACACACATAACTCAAGGGAGATAACTCTTTTAAGTCGATGAGACTGAAGGTCAAGCAATGCTATGTAACTAAGGTTTTATGATTACATCTGGATCCAACTTTTCTGTATTTTTTTTACCAGAATTTCAAACAACATTGAAAAAAGAACTGGTGTGTCGCCGCTTGTCATCATTTATCTCAGTTCTGACTACAGGTAGGAAACTGACATCAACCAACAAAAGCGGGATTAAGTGAACTCTGACATCAAATTTGGACCATCTAGATTTTGTAGATGACCTCTTCCGTCTAATCTTCTTTCACCTTTCAACTCCCAATGGAGGATAGGACTTCAACAATTTTATTCTATGTCTTCCTGCCCCATGCCATCAGCTCAAGGTATTTCCATTTCTTCTTCAGCCACTTCATGTCTGTCTCCTTTCATCTTTTCCATTTGTTCTTTGGGTTTCCTCATCATCTGTTACCCTGGTAACTCCAGAACAAGGAACAGTGCAATAACTGTACCGAAATACGAGACAGATTGAGGTTACTTGATGAGGTAAAGGAGAAAGGTCAAGGATCCCGTTACACGCCTATTGAGGCATATTGGGAATACGGTGTTATGCCCATATTTTCTTGACCATCGGCACCCTAGGGTTGATGTGATCAGCATCACGTCGGCCGACTCAACCTTCCCAGTGTTGTTCTGGAACCCAATTCATGAGGCTGGGTCGACCCCGGAGCCGTTTGCGGTCTAAAAAAATCCCACCTCAACTGGGGATCGAATCATGGACCACCGAGCTAGGAAGCCAGTGCACTAACCACTGCGCCATCGCGACTCTTACTTGATGAGAGGTCACATTCATTGAGTCTGAACATAGACAGGAACAAACAAAGAAATTGTGTGAATAAATATTTCAATTCCTACATCGATTACGAGCGTCCGATTGGCAGAGTGGTTAGAGCTCTGGTCTCTCGTGGCATGGGTTCGGGGTTCGATTTACAGTGTCGACACGCTCCAGTCTACCCAGCTGTTATGGGTACCTGACTTTGCTCTTGAGTTAGGGAAGGAAAAGACAGCGATGAAGGGATCTGATCACACCCACCTCTCGATGCTGGACCTAGTATAGTGAAGTCTCTAACACTTCATTCCCCTATGACAGTATCTGCTATGGGACTACCTTGACCTTGCATCGATTGCACTTGGAAAAACAACCCTACAAGTTTTGTGATTCATACACGAGAATAGACAAAGTTGCAGGAGTTTACAGTATCATCAAAAGAAAAATACTAAAAGCATTATCACATGACTTTGATCTGGTCATTGATTGGGAATTGAAAAGAAATGAGGACTGCAGTAAGTGTGGTAATGATGAGTTAAAAATGCAATAAAATGGTGGTATTCATACTAAAACAGAGTAGAATCTCCAGGGTATAATAACATAGAGGGAGACCTCAGATACAAGAACTTGGGACATACTTGACAGGTACAAAGAGAATATGGAAAAGATAATATGAAAAGGGTAAAATGGAAAGGATGATATGGGAAAGGTGATATGAAAAGGGTAATACGGAAAGGATGATATGGGAAAGCTGATATGAAAAGCGTAATATGGAAAGGATGATATGGGAAAGATGATATGAAAAGGGTAATATGGAAAGGATGATATGGGAATAAGTGATATGAAAAGGGTAATATGGTAAGGATGATATGGGAAAGGTGATATGAAAAATCCTTGAACGGATGGCACGGAACAGGAAAAGTTTGGGCGTGTATTGTTGAAAACCTTTGCTCCAGAGGTCAAAGGTAATGAATGATGAGTAATGGGGGAAAAAAATGAAGACAAATGTAAAAAAAATGTTGCCTCACAGCAGGCAGTGTTGTAGGAGTGTAAACGTTTGTGAGACTTCACCATACTAAGTCAAGTTTTTTAATAAGGTAAGGTGACCAGTTCTCTTCCATGCTGATTTTGCCTTCCATACCACAGGAGCAGAGTCAGGTACCAATTTACAGCTGGTTAGACCGGAGCGTACCGGTATGAGGTTTCAACCCCGTGACCGGGCTCCATTGCGATGAGAGGCAAGAGCTCTTACCTCTTAGCCAATGTGTAAAGGGCTATTTGAGCGCCATAAATGTAAAAAACTGTTTTACACGTGACGGTCAGAAATGGTCAGTGTTCATTGAAGCGTAGTAGGTGTCCGTGGCATGAATGTGACGGGCTCAGTTTGGCCACCGTAAATGTAGTAGTAAAATGTTGTAGGCTGAGGAATGTCCAGTATCAATGTTAACTGTGATTCGACGCCACCCAGTCTATCATAACCATATAGGCCCTGGTTGGCCGCCACTATGCTGGCATTCGTTTAGTTGACTTGAAAGTGTTGATGTGGTGCAGTAATAAAGTGTGTGTAGACATCAATGAGTGCGAATGGGTGTATGATGGTTCGTGGAAGATAGGCATCTAACTGACATCACATTTTGGTAGAAATACATGTAGTAATTCATAGAGAGTGGAAACACCTCTGACGTTTGATAGACTTTAATACACCACAACGACAGGTACGCCGACATCAATATAAATAGTCATTTGACAACCCAGGACATAGTATACACAACAGTTCATCGATAAGCTGTGCATATATATAAATAAAGCTGACCTCGTTCAATTCCCCTTTCGTCAGCTACAGCAAAACACCCCGTATTGGAAACGGGTCTTGATTATGTGAGTTTAAACAAACTCCCTTCTGACACCAGCAAGTCAGGTATGTTCTCGGGTCTTCAGCAGGCCGCACAATATGGCGGGCCCCTAGATATAATGGCCTCTGTGGTATTTCGATAACAAACAGGGTGAGTCAAACCTTGTTTAAATGGTATCACCGCAAATAGCGGGATACAGCACATAAAAAGTTCTTCGGGCATACACCAGCCCAGTGCATATAATATTAGAATACTTCGTGAGCTCCATTACTGGTATTCTTAGATGGACTCTTTCCCGCCCAGGGAAAAGTCACTAGCTGGCTACAAAAAGTCATATATAATTCTGGCAAACGAGGGAAACTGTTTTAAGGGTAAATTACCTTAATGTCCCTTCAGAATAAACATAAAAAACTCACTCGCCTCCTAGGCGCATCAGAATATAACATGGGGAACAATCTTTAGCCATCTTGATCGAACACACAGAGGACTCCCCAAAACCGTCTTGACCCTTTGAAAAACTCTCGCTCGACCCCTCTAACACAATCTTTCTTAAATCGCCAGAAACGTCGCGCATGCGTCGAGAGACGCTAGACACTTGAGCTAAGCTCAGATGGGCGAACATATCAGGAAAAGCTGACATCGGTTCTAAAATTAGACGCTGGGTTAACAGACAATTGGGACAACCACCACTGTTAACTATAATCCCAGTAAAACATGAGTACTTCCGCTTTGATCAAGAATCTATTGAATTAATGACTCCAAAATTAAACAGGTACATTTTAGCATACTATAGACTCAGCAAACTGACCGCAACAGTTTACCACATCCCCGGGGAAAAAAATGAAACTTTTTTTTTTTTTGTCAGGTGAGAATATATTTCAGCCCATTAGAGAAAGCATTTCTCTAAGTATACACATATCCAGGGAGGTGCCACCAACGTACACTACAATGCTGGAAAAATTACAAATATATCATTTTATACATCACATCAAGTACCTTATTTCCATGTTTAGCAAAGGAAAAATCATCAAAAAATAGCGGTGTCAATATCTTAGTGTACCGCAGTATAGTGATACAATCACATTAACAAATAAAGGTACATCAATCTAACATGCAATATCTGCTTTAATACAATATTATATACAATATTAACTATGTAGCTGATAAATGATGTCCCAGACCATAGTCTAAGCGGGCGCATCTATAGTGTCGTCCGACTGGTAAGTATGGACATCGTAATACATCATGGTTGACAACATGTAAAGATTCTCCAAGCAACAGTAATAATTCTGCTGAGAAAATACAAATAACACAATTCTATATGATAACCGTTAGATTTTCTAATATACAGCAATCAAACATTCATTCTTAACTATAAACTGTGGCTTTGCGAACTTTTCGTCCATTATATTGTGCTAACTAAACCTTCCTCCGTTATACCAAAGATGGTAACAGAGAAAGAAATCACATAATTTACAACTCTAAGGTGAACACAAATGTGCTAACATATATTGTTATAGAAAAGAACTGTCATAAGTCTAGACGTGTATCAGGAAATTTAGGACACAAGAGTTAAGTGGAGTCATGTGGGCATCTAGACAGTATATCCGCCATGACATTATCCGAACCACGGATAGCTCGTACCGTGAAATGAAAAGGTTGAAGAGCAATGGCATATCGAGTGGATTTCGAGCTCTTCAAGTTCTTACTCTGAATAGCTGTAAGAACTTTTTGGTCGGTTTCCACAATGAAATACGCGCCAAGAAGGAATCTTTGTAGCTTTAGAATTGCCCAAACCATAGCCAACAATTCACGGTCTAGAACCGAGTAATTCCTTTCTGTCGCATTCAGTTTCCTAGAGATGTACATTACAGGATGCAGAGTTTCTGAATACTCCTGCATTAATACCGCCCCGATAACAGTGGATGAGGCGTCACTACGAAGAACAAAAGTCTTATCAGTAGTAGGTAGCCTTAAGATAGGAGGAGATGAGAATAAAGTTTTAATCTGATCCAATGAAGATTGGCATCATGGGACCAGTGCACCATATTAGGAGACCCTTTCTTTAATAGGGTTGAAAGAGGTGCCATAATCGAAGATATATTTGGAATGAATCTCCCGTAAAATTGTATTAAACCTAATACACTACGTACTTGCTTCTTCGTCTTAGGAATAGAAATGTTTAGTATCTTAGAAGTGTTGTGGTCCTCTGTCTTCAAGAGACCATGACCAACACGGTGACCCAGGAAAGAAATTTCACTAAACCCAACATAGGCTTTAGAGGGTTTTGCAGTCAAATTATGCTCGCGTATAGTAGACAGTAATTCATATAAACCCAAATAGTGATCTTCCCAAGAATCACTGAAAAGACAAATATCGTCCAAATATGCAATGACATCTGAACGATATGAGAGAATTCGAGGCATCATGCGTACGAAAGTAGCTGGGGCGTTCATAAGGCCGAAAGGCATGAAATTCCATTGAAATAAACCCCTAGGTGTTGAGAAAGCAGTGAGAGGTTTGGCTCGTTCAGTTAAAGGAACTTGCCAATAACCTTTTTGACAAGTCGAGTTTGGTAAAGAATCGACAATTAGAAAGTCTAATAAGTAGATCTTCTAACAAAGGCATAGGTTCAGCATCGAATTTCGTAACTTGGTTTAATTTGCGATAATGGACGCAAAGGCGTATGTTATTGTCTTTCTTTCGAACAATAACCATGGACGAAGAGTATGCTGAAGTGGATGGTTCAATTATTTTCAATTGTATCATTTCATCCAATTCTTTCTCGACTTGTGTTTTAAAATGAATAGGGATAGGGTAAGGTCTGACCCTGATAATATTATGGTCGGTAATTATTATGTCATGTTCAATGACATGTGTGTGACCAGGAATGTCGGTAAGGACATCCTGAAAAGTTTGTAACATAGAAGAAACCTGTCGCTGTTCCTCAACTGATAAATTTGGAGAAACAGTAACGTTTTTCCATGATTCCGTAGAATGAAGTGGAATCACTGGAAGAGGAAGATTAACATCTGAGAAAATAGTTTCCTTATCCTGTATTACCGACATAAATGAGTAATGACCATGTGGGACTGGAGAATCATCCGTAGCCTGGAAAATAGGCTGCAAATAGTCTGGTCTTTCATGAAATTCCGTAAGCATATTTATATGAAAAGTTTTATGCTTTCCATCAATATCGACAACATAGTCGACATCGGAAATTCTTGAGACTATTGTATATGGACTTTTCCATGCAATAAGAAGTCTGTTTTCCCTACAAGGGAGCAAAACAATTGCTTTGTCGCCAGGACAAAGCTATCGTAGGCATCTATTCTTATTTGCAAACAGCCTTGCCTTTTCTTTAGCAAATTCGTATGAGGAAGTTGCTAGTTTGCATGCCTCTATAATTTTCTGCCTGAGAGCAATGACATACTCATATGAAGATTGTGTGTCATCGTTAATATTATCAGCAGTTATACGATCATGAAGCAAAGACAGAGGACCGCGCGGTCGCGCGCCAAAGACAAGTCGAACGGAGAAAAACCTGTATGTTCGTTGGGGACCTCTCTATATGCAAAGAGAGCTGCGAGTAAAACCCTGTCCCAATCCTGAGGATGATCCTCAGTTATCTTCCCAAGTAAGTTCTTGAGTGTTCTGTTCAGACGTTCGACTAACCCATTAGACATTGGGTGATAAATACTACTCAGAGACCTTTTAATATGCAGAGTAGACATCACCTGCGACATTAGTGTCTGATATTAATTGGGTGCCATGGTCTGACAATATTTCTCTGGGAAATCCCAAACGAGAAAATATCAGCCATAAAGCGTCTGCGATATCGACAGTGGAGATGCTCTTAATAGGTATAGCCTATGGCCAACGTATGCACATGTCAACACATGTTAGGATAAATTGATGTCCTCTGGCTGACTTAATCTTAAAAGGGCCAATAATATCTATTGCCATTTTCTGAAACGGCCGAATAAGAATGTCTGCAGCTTTTATAGGTGCTGCATGACATGGGCCTCTTGATTTAACTTCTTGACATATTTTGCAAGATCGGCAATAAATACGTATGTCTTTATTAATAAATGGCCAAAAGAAAGCCGCAAGAACTCTCGACTTAGTACGGGAAAAACCCATATGTCCAGCACACTGAGAGTCGTGTGCATGTTGCAGAATTTGCACTCTTATACTCTTGGGCACGAGAATTTGTGAATGCATAGACGTAGACGAGTCTTGTACCATACGTACAAGTACGACATTCTTCATTGTAATCCAAGATTTGCGATTTGTGTTCTGATTTGGATCCCCTTTTTTTGCAAGAATGAAGAATTTTTTTTAAAGAAGGATCATCTTCTTGCAATTTTATGAAAGAGTCCTGCGAAATTACCAAGTGATCATCTTGGCTATGCACTTCATTACTTTCAGTTGATGAAGTTTGAGGCATATTAAGAGCTTGTGCTCTTGTGACCACTGCATTGGCAGATTGGATATTTTGTTCTTCCCAAGCAGCAATCTGCTGCGGGGAACATTCCTTAATTCCGCGAATACGACCGATGACAAGATCCGCAATAGGATTCGGTGGAAGACACGCGTGGACATCTCCCGTAAAGAAGGGAGTATCAAAGTGAATGATAGCAGTTGGATATTTTTCAAAAGTGCCACCAAATGTCACACATTTGACCACTTTCCCAGTGGCACAGGTAGGATCTACAAGAGATTGCTTAACTCCGATAGTAGTGCATCCAGAATAAAAAAGTACTGAGACAGGATTATTATTCACTAGACCTTTATGTAAGACAAGAGATCCTCTCCCGTCATGCGCAACTGCAGCAGGGAGAGCGGGAAGAGGGTGACCACAACTCAAAGTAGTTACAGTAGTCGGTTCAAACAATGTTGTGCATTGGGGGCATTGAGATGCTCTCCCAAAATCAAAAGCAGAACAAGTGATAGCATTAGAGTTTTTATTATCGTTCACTTGACCACAGGCTCCCTGAGACTCTTGTTGTACAGAATTTGCCTGGTGATATGATCTATGTTTGTTATGTTGAGATCTACCACGATTATTATTTCCTCTGAAATTGTCATTGTTTGCTCAACTGTGACCATAGTTCTGGTTCGAATCCCAGTTTCCATAGTCACTATTGTTATTTCCTCATTGATTAAAGTATTCCCCAGTTTGGTTTCGCTGTCTCTGTGAAGAATAGCCTGGATAGTTCCTATTGTGACTACCCCTACGAAAGTGTTCATAATTATTGGACCCAAAATTACGAGGACTGTCGGCT
Source organism: Oreohelix idahoensis (assembly GCA_024509875.1). NCBI lineage: Eukaryota > Metazoa > Mollusca > Gastropoda > Stylommatophora > Oreohelicidae > Oreohelix > Oreohelix idahoensis. The sequence goes on along the minus strand of JAMPIV010005578.1, from coordinate 36,052 downwards.
CGTTTCCAGTTCTTAGAAGAAGAACCACTATGTGATGGATTGCCTTGATTTTGATCATAATTACGATTGCTCTTCTTATTAAAGTTGTGTTGAGCACCTTGAAATTTACGAAGAAAGTTAGGACCATATGGTGCTGCAGAAGCAACTGTCAAACCTTCTTTAACTTTAGAATTGATAACAGTTACATGAGGGTGCGCAGTGACATACTGGCAAGTATATTCTTCCATGTCCTTTATATTCTTAGGTTTACACTCATGTAGAAAAGCAAGAAAAGACTCGTTGTCAGATGACATAACTTTGTTTCGAAGTTATAAATCCATAAGGGCTTCATATGTATGTTCAGTTTTAGACAGCTCAATCCATCGTGTAGATGTAAGACGTATCTTTGAGATGAATTCTGAGAATTCTACACCAGTTTCAGGTAACATATTCTTGAAGTGAAGAAGATAACCGTAGAACGTTATATCGTCACTGGAAGAATTGAAAGCCGGTAGTTTGACCTTATAAGTAGTAGTATTTGTCTTATTAGAAGTTGACTGATTATTTGGATCATTAGCATTACCCATATTCATCAACTTCAATTTCTCTAACTCCAAAGCTAAGAGTTTTTCTTCATGTTCCATTTTCGCTTTTCTCTCCTCAGCTTCTCTGTCTAACCTTTTATTTTCAGCCTCTCTTTCTAATCTTTTATTTTCATTTTCCATTTGTAGCTGGATTTTTTTCTCCTCAGCTTCTCTTTCTAACCTTTCATTTTTATTTTCCATTTGTAGCTGGATTTTTTTCTCCTCAGCTTCTCTTTCTAACCTTTTATCTTCAGCCTCTTTTTGTAGCTGGATTTTTTTCTCCTCAGATTCTCTGTCTAATCTTTTATTTTCAGCCTCTTTTTCCATCTTTTGTTTTTCCATTTCCATCTGGAATTTCCTTTCATCTGCCTGCATCTGCAACCTTAAATTCTCAGCTTCCATTTTCTTTTGTTCAGCTTCTATTTTCTGTCTCTTTTCTTCCGACTTCAGTGCCTTGGCATACTGAACAGTCGCGAATTCTTCCAACTTCTCACCAGATTTACCAAGGGATTTCCCTTGCTCAATAAAGTACTCAAGTGTAGACATTATGTCTAATAATATGAGATCAGTATCCTGAAATAATAAATTACCTTATTTCAACCTTAATGGTAACAAGTCTTTAATAAAGAACTTGTATAATCACCTCACTTTATCCCAATCTCTGTGGGAGACAAGTCTTTGATAAAGAACTTGTATAATCACCTTTATGATAATAACACCAATAATCACCTCTATATTCTAAGTACACTATAGTACAAAAAGTATATGACTAAATAAAAGTATATAAACAGCCTATGACAACAAAAAACAACATAAACACAGAACAAGCATCAAGGACAATACGATAACATTCGCAGAAATCAAATGAGCATTAAAGCGGACCTAAAGAAAATATCACAAAGCATGTGATGATAACTGCAAAAAGTAAACAAAACAAATTACGCAACAGTGTATAAACACAAAGGTTGTATAGAACTAAATGAAAGAAAGAAAGAGGAGGAGGACAGATACAAACAAATCAAATAAAAAAACTAAAGAACAGCACACACAAAAAATGACATTAATAACAAAGAAAAGTACACCTCGTCACAACTAAACAAAAATAGCAACAAATGTCGCTAGCAATTTCCACTAAGGGAAATTTGCACAGTCCCTAAAGAACGCTTACAGTAGGCCCTCTGTTACGTGGGATATTCTACCACAAGACACCGCCCAACCGAAAAACCCGCTGAAATATCAATATACAGATAACATGTAAACATGTAAACATGAGCAAGGATGTGTAAATGTGGGAGGCTTAGTTCAAACACAATACAAAGGCACAGTTCACAACAATAAACAGGCCACGTATCTTTACAATCCTATCGTCAACAACAGCAACGATGAAGAACTATAGTCAGCATTCTGAGGATTAGAGGATCCAACGCTGAAAATACATCTGAACTTGCTTCCAAAATACTAGTACCAATGATAGTAACGGCACTTGACCTTCTGAATTACAGCATCAACGAAGGTACAGTAACTTGACCTCTTGACCTAGTTTCTTCTTGATTAGCTGGGGTAGCCGATGTGTCAACAAACTACACAGCGTTGAGTACTCTCAATTGTAGACGAACTTGACATCTTCCAAAATAGCCCCATCAAGCTGGCATACCATAAATGTAAAAGGCTATTTGAGCGCCATAAATGTAAAAAACTGTTTTACATGTGACGGTCAGAAATAGTCAGTGTTCGTTGAAGCGTAGTAGGTGTCCGTGGCATGAATGTGACGGGCACAGTTTGGCCACCGTAAATGTAGTAGTAAAATGTTGTAGGCTGAGGAATTTCCAGTATCAATGTTAACTGTGATTCGACGCCACCCAGTCTATCATAACCATATAGGCCCTGGTTGGCCGCCACTATGCTGGCATTCGTTTAGTTGACTTGAAAGTGTTGAGGTGGTGCAGTAATAAAGTGTGTGTAGACATCAATGAGTGCGAATGGGTGTATGATGGTTCGTGGAAGACAGGCATCTAACTGACATCACACTTTGGTAGAAATACATGTAGTAATTCATAGAGAGTGGAAACACCTCTGACGTTTGATAGACTTTAATACACCACAACGACAGGTACGCCGACATCAATATAAATAGTCATTTGACAACTCAGGACATAGTATACACAACAGTTCATCGATAGGCTGTGCATATATATACATAAAGCTGACCTCGTTCAATTCCCCTTTCGTCAGCTACAGCAAAACACCCCGTATTGGGAACGAGTTTTGATTATGTGAGTTTAAACAAACTCCCTTCTGACACCAGCAAGTCAGGTATGTTCTCGGGTCTTCAGCAGGCCGCACAATATGGCGGGCCCCTAGATATAATGGCCTCTGTGGTATTTCGATAACAAACAGGGTGAGTCAAACCTTCAGGCTCAGATGGGCGAACATATCAGGAAAAGCTGACATCGGTTCTAAAATTAGACGCTGGGTTAACAGACAATTGGGACAACCACCACTGTTAACTACAATCCCAGTAAAACATGAGTACCCCCCCTTTGATCAAGAATCTATTGAATTAATGTCTCCAAAATTAAACAGGTACATTTGAACATACTATAGACTCAGCAAACTGACCGCAACACAATGGTGCTTTCAAGGCATGTGTACACGATGATAATAGTGATATCATTGACGATAAAAACTTCAAGACATTAAGTAACAGATTGTCCCAGTGTAAAATCTGAGCAAATGACAGAACATACTGGATATTTATTGAAGCAATACCGTAATGTGGAAAATTTAGTTCTTTACTGAACATTGAACTTTATGAAAACAACTTAGCTGTTTTATTATCTTTTGACAAAAAGTTGTGAAATTATGGGAAGAGATTTACTATCATGGAAGTAAAAGCTCTTCTGATGACTAGTACGAAAAAAAAACCAAATAAAGGATCTTGGTATTTCTACCTGATTGTGTTTTTTATAACGTATCTCTGCAGATGTGATTGGTTTTGTTTTGTTTGGTTTGGTTTTGTTTGATTTGGTTTTGTTTTGGTTTGGTTTTGAGGACTATATTTATTGCACACGGACAACTCCTTCAGTGCTCCAATTCCCCCGCCCCCGTTTAGATCACACAAGGAATATCTCAGGACATGCACGAGTCTCATATTACCAGGGAGAATCCCAGTGTGTGTATATAGGAATCACATATTCTATAAATATTTTTGTGGTGGGTAGGTTTTTAATTTTTAAATTTTGCCAGGGCGGCGGCCTTATGGCCTACTCTTTACGATCTCCAACTGCCGTGGGATTTTTAACGCGCGCATGTTGCACACTGACATGCTATTTTGTCGTCCTTGTCCGAGAAGGCTAGGCATCCGATCTCACTACCCAGGAGCCCAAGGGGAACTATGACATCATTAGGACCACTGGTTCTGAAAAATAAATTCCATAAATTATATTCCCTGTTCTGAGAATCGAACCCGATGGGAACATAGTTAAACCATTTCACATTCGTATACTAGAATTTAATTGAACGGGTAAAGATAGTACAAATAAGAATATTTCTCTACTGATAGAAAGTTGGACAATTAAAGTCATTAAAGCTTATTTAGTTGGAAAACTATTGTCATTATTATAGCGTCAGATTGACCAGGACCTTTTGCCCGATCTTTTTTTTTTTTAATAGATGTATTCTTTATTGTTATGTGCATGGCTAGTCATCTGTCAGTTTCAGTAATTTATTCAAACGATTTAAATATAGCTTAACAACCTTAAGTAATGACTGGCCGTATAACTAACTTTAACATACTTTGTTTTAATTGCAGTAAACCGCTCATTAAAAAAAAATTCATGAAGACCAGCCAGGCAAATGTTCAATAGCAGCACAGGCTAGATAAGAGCGATATTACTGAACATTTGCAAAACTTATAGTGACGTCACAAAGACTTGCCAATGTAATCTGTGTAGGTTATATTTCATTCTCTTCCAGCGCGTACTTCCTAAAACCTTCCTCAAGAAAATGAAAACTAATTAATGACAGTTCTCTTATATATTAAATCTTCTCTCATTAAAATCTTGCCTTTTCTTCTTTTTCTTCTTCTTCTTCTTCTTCTTCTTCTTTTTCTTCTTTTTCTTCTTCTTCTTCTTCTTCTTCTTCTTCTTCTTTTTACTTTTTAAAAAAACTTTGCTTAGTCTCTGCTTCTATCATTCAGTGTTCTATAATCATGGGCAATTCAGAATACTTTTTCCACCTATATAAAATGACAGAAAGCAGTATGTGCATTTAGTACATGTAAAAATAGTTCAATAATAAAAACAAACTGTTTTGCATGAGACTAAGAGAAAACAGCGGGTAAGTTATTATTGAAACAGATAATAGAAGTTAGAAAGTACTGATAGATGTTTGTACAATTTCTGGCACTGCATGGAGCATAGGTTCCAAAATGTCCAAGAAAGAATTATAAAGATCATAACAATTGAATTATGTTTTGCTTTTAAAGCAAGAAGAAAATATGGACAGAGGGTAATAATTAACGAACTAGAACTTGGTATATAAGAAGTAGCAAAGCTTCCATAGACCATGGAATAAGAAGTGGGTTTGTAATGCGATGAAAACAGAGCTTCAACTTACATTTTAATAATGAACATGAATTTACGTATTAAATATACAAGTCATTTATTAAATTATGAATAATAAAATTTATCGCATACCCGTCCCAACGTCTACCACCGATGTTTTCTATGGATGGCTTTTTCTGGTTTCGTCACAAACTTAGTGGTCCTCTATTCTATTTGCTAGCTTTTGCGTATAAAGGTTGTTACCACTAGTCTACTCTGTCTCTTGTGAAGAAACTTGATTAGCTGTTTGCAGTTGCTAGGAGCTTCAAAAGTCTTTCTTCCTAGTGAGGGACGGCAACAGCTATTTACTGTTGTTTAGCAAATACTGCTATATTCATCTTCACAAAGAGTTACAGTTCTTCGATAAACTGCCAGGTCTACCAGGCTTTCATGGAACGAATAATCGTACGCATAGTTTAGGATATAATTAAACAAGACGCACCCAAACCACCAGCATTCATCACCTGGTGTGGCGTGGGTCATCCTATCCTGTCAGGAGTAAGGTGTTCTCTCATAAATAATTCTCGGCTTGCCATGGCCCATTCAAAAAAGATAGTAGCCCAGGCATACTTGTGCATAACGTAGATGCATTCGTTACAAGAACAGAGAGAGAGAGAGAGAGAGAGAAAGAGAGAGAGAGAGAGAGAGAGAAAGAGAAAAAAAGGGGGGGGGGGGGTTGTGGAAGATACCAGATGGAGAAACGGTCAAGCGGACTGTGGCGCGGTCAGTTTCTGGGATACACGTTTCAGTCAATACGGTTCGATGTCTAGAATTCTCAGGTTTACGAGCTTTGAACATCAACTTATGAAATGGCTTTCAACAGTAAGGAATATGACCAGAACTCCTTGGTAATAAATGACAACGTTTATTCGCAAAACACTGATGCATTTATGGTTCGGAATTTGCGTGACACATCCTCAAAGAGATCTTGATAATAAGATACTCCTAGTACACTATTGATTTCCATTCACGGCCTACATATACATAATCCCAAATAGGTTCCAACTAGGAACACATTCAAACACAGCTATCCCTTAGAGGGAACATATAAACACTTATCTGCGTCTCTCCGTCAAACAAATTGACGTCATATGCGAACTACACATAGCGACAATAAAAGAGTGCAGCGCTTGCTAGCACCACAGTCATCTTCATTATCACTCACATGTGGCGTGCAAAAGCATGCGTCACATTAACCGCGCCCTTCCAACTGAAAACTGTAAATTTTCAGAGAAGAGGAGGCCACTAACTAGACAACAACTCATAATACCAAGGAAAGTCATAGAGTGGCAATACGAAGTTATCGAACAAAAAGAACTTAAGCAACAAAGTAAAAATAATACTGATATCTACCTGATATCTAACAATGCAAATAATGACATGTAATAATGATATCCGAAAGAATGAAAATCACAAAGGAGTTCAGAATAAGCTAAAATCATCAGGTAAGCAGTATTGAATCCATGGAAATCCTCAAAGATCCAAAATATCCCTGAAAAGGTTCGTGACTAAATGTCATGGTAAAATATCGTTAATATTATGTTAATACAATTTTAAAGTTCATAGCATGTGTGAACGGATTGATGACGTCATTATATAAAAGATACCCTCAATTCTATCTAACATAAGAGACAACAGAGACTGATGACGTAATTCATAATTAACCTATAAAACAAAAGAAACTTAACATAGACACCAAAGACAGTTATAGGAAATGACGACAAGGTGACGGTAACGTTACTAGTGCAGTATCGATGACATATACATTGGTGGTACACAAATAATTGTAACCAGTGGTTTTAGCCAATAGATTCATTGGACTAAGGGACATCCGTTATGAAGACGAATGTTTACAAGTCTTTAGCTACTGACCTTGCAACGAGATAGTCGTGATATTGAGACTAACCGATGTTGAAGTAGACTCAGATAGACTCAAGCTATTTTATCCCCTGACATTGGACAGTGTATTTCTTGCTTTGATGCAGAAATGGTATGAATTCGCTCGATGTGATATATTATGAATTCGCTCGATTTGATATATTATGAATTCGCTCGATTTGATATATGTCAATGACAAACAGTCATTTGTGTGTAAGATCGAACATTGTTAGAATAGTTTTTTGGAACATATTTATTTTGGAGATTAGCTCCCTAATTGTCTTCCACTCTCCCATCGTTCAAAATACTAACGTTGGATTTTTATTCCCGTTAATGATATCCACCAAAAGATAGATATAAGTGGATGGAAGCAGACATCATCATCATCATCAGTTGATAAGATCTCTATGGTGTTGTTTGCTCCACTGTAGTGTATGGAATGTCAACTTGACCTACGCAGTGGTGTGTAGACATGGATTGAGTGTATAATGTGCGAATGATGATAAAGGTTCGTGGTGTTGACAAAAAATGTTCTTTTCTCACACTCATGTATGGCTGGAAGTCATCGACACCAACGACTGTGTACCTTTTCTAAAGTTTAATTGGACGTACACACTCGACAGCACAGATAGTGACAAATCACAGGTTGCCATAATACATCATAGTACAGTGGTTAAATGGTCTTGCAATGTTACATGGGCACTCATGTAGAATAAGTGTATAATGGACTGTCAGTAGCCAAGCACTCAGTATCGCCCATACATATATCATCTGACTTCACTGACTGAGCACGTCAGCTTATAAACAATATTTCAGATGGCTTCTAAACCTAATCTCGTCTAGCGACGATTCTTCAACATAATGTTCAGCACATATTTTTCCATATAATAATATTGAACCGCTAATAACGGGTTCTCATGTGTAGCAGTGATCTCTGGACTAAACAAGCGATAATACGGGCATCCCTTTTCTCTTCTTGAAAGTCACTACATGTTTTGGTTCCAAGATGGCTTCACTCGTGAGCTGTCACTCACGTTTGGATACAGATAATGAATCTGTCCTAAAGTTAGTCATTCATAAAACATTTCATTGCTCTGTAGATTTGATCATGAACAATTGACTGCAATCTACAGGATATAGTGCTGCTAGGAATCGAAGTCGTTTTCATCGAGTCAAATATATTCTCTTAGACATTCAAATCGTAACTATCGAAAATGGTGGCTCGATCGAGAGTTCATAAGAGTATCTTTGATTACCTTGGTATAGGAAATATGAAACTGCCATTCCTTGGCAATACGACTAAACACTGGGGTAAAGCATACACGATAGGTTTAGACGACTATCACCTTCCCCACAAATACTGAGATCACTTTTTCCCCGGCGACAGGCCGACATGGAAAACACACAGTCCCTATCAGGACGAAGCCAAATCACACCACACTCTAGCGACACATCCGCCGAATAGCCTTCGACCTCTCTAGAGACAACAGAACATATAGTTCGACTTAGATATGTAAAGATATACAGATATAAGACAGACTCGTCCTACTCAGACAAACAATACACATAAATTCAGGCCATAGATATTCTGAAGCAAGAACAATCTATTATTACCCAAACAACGAATAAATCGCAGTAAAATGGATTTATCCGCGGAGTTTGATCGAAAGAGCCGACACAACTTTCAAGGGAAGTAACTCAATAATGACTTTCCCTTAAGCACTAAAAAATTACCTATGTATAATATTGTAAGATATCAAAGACTGCACGTAACAGTCTTACCACACCTCCCGGGAAGAAAAAAAAAAAGGAACTTTTTTTTTTTTTTTTTTTGAAATACATCTAGGAGCAACGTACAATAGGCTCACAACGCATGAATAATGCGCAGATGAAAATATCAGGAATACCTATAACGCCTAATATGAGGCTAAGTCGACTTATGGAGCGACTGGTGAGAATGTGTCTCATAAACTGAGAGAAATTATTTCTCTACAAGTATATTTTTCCAGGAAGGTGTCATCAAAGTATAATACAATTCTGGCAATTACACAATGCCTAAAAAATTCATATCATCATTTCGCATTAGATATCTTAAATTTATGATTTATGAAGAAAAAAAATCATCAAAGCACAGCGGTGAATAAACATCAATGAACCGCTATGTAGTGATACAATCATTATATTATTAAATTACAAATGTGTATCTATCATGATATAGAAAAGGAACTACTATAGAACTAGACATATCAAGAAGTCTAAGCCCTAATAGTTATGTGGAATCATGTGGGCATCTTGACAGAATGTCTGCCATCACATTATCTGATCCACGAATAGCTCGCACAGAGAAATGAAAAGGTTGAAGAGCAATTGCATATCGAGTAGACCTCGAGCTCTTCAAATTCTTACTCTGTATAGCAGTAAGAGCTTTTTGGTCGGTTTCTACTATGAAATGTGCGCCTAGAAGGAATCTCTGTAGTTTGAGGATCGACCAAACCATAGCTAATAGCTCACGGTCTAAAACCGAATAATTCCTTTCTGCCGCATTAAGTTTTCTGGAAATATACATTACAGGATGCAGAGTTCCAGAGTACTCTTGCATTAGTGCCGCTCCAATCCCAGTGGATGAAGCGTCACTACGAAGAACGAATGTCTTATCTTTAGTGGGTAGCACTAAAATAGGTGGTGTTGAAAACAGTGTTTTAATCTTATCCAGAGAGCATTGGCATTCCTGAGACCAGTGGACCACATTAGGCGAACCTTTCTTTAGAAGTGTTGAGAGAGGTGCCATGATAGAGGATAGATTCTGAATGAATCTGCCATAAAATTGAATAAGACCTAACAGACTTCTCACCTGTTTTTTAGTCTTAGGGATTGAGATGTTAAGTATCTTACTAGTATTATGGTCCTCTGTCTTTAGGAAACCATGACCAACTCGGTGGCCTAGGAAAGAAATTTCGCTAAAACCAATATAGGCTTTAGAGGGTTTCGCTGTCAGGTTGTGCTCACGCAAAGTAGACAGCAATTCATCTAACCCCGAATAGTGATCTTCCCAAGTATCGCTGAAAAGACAGATGTCGTCTAGATATGCAATGACATCTGACCGATAAGATAGGATTCGGCGCATCATGCGTACGAATGTAGCTGGTGCGTTCATAAGACCGAAAGGCATAAAATTCCATTGGAACAAACCTCTAGGTGTGGAAAAAGCCGTGAGAGGTTTGGCGCGTTCAGATAAAGGAACTTGCCAATATCCTTTAGACAAATCAAGTTTAGTGAAAAAATGAGATTTGGAGAGTCGAGTAAGTAGCTCTTCCAGTAAAGGCATAGGTTCGGCATCGAACTTAGTTACTTGATTCAATTTTCGATAGTCAACGCAAAGACGTATGTTATTGTCTTTTTTACGCACAATAACCATCGGCGAAGAATATGCAGAGGTGGATGGTTCGATTATTTTCAAATCTATCATCTCATCCAACTCTTTCTCGACCTGTGCTTGAAAATGTATAGGTATAGGATAAGGTCTAATCCTAATAGGAGTATGGTCAGTTAGAACAATGTCATGTTGAATGACATTCGTTTGTCCAGGGATGTCAGTGAGTACATCCTGAAATGTTTGCAACATAGTTGAAACTTGTCGCTGTTCTCCTAGAGACAAATCAGGAGAGACAGTAACGTTCTTCCATGATTCACTGGAATGAAGTGGGATCATTGGAAGAGGAAGATTTACATCTGAAAAACTTGTTTCCTCATCCTGTATCACGGACAGTGATGAGTAATGACCATGTGGTACTGGAGAATTGTCCGTTGCTTGGAAAATGGGTTGCAAATAATCCGGACGTTCATGGAATTCAGTAAGCATATTGATGTGGAAGGTTTTATGCTTCCCATCAATATCGACAATATAGTCGACATCGGAAATTTTCGATATTATATCGTACGGACCTTTCCAAGAAATAAGTAATCTGTTTTCCCTACAAGGTAGTAATACAAATGCTTTGTCACCAGGACAAAGTTGTCGTAAGCATCTCTTCTTATTGGCAAATTGCCTTGCCTTCTGTTTCGCAAATTCAGAAGAAGAAGTTGCTAATTTGCATGCTTCGATAATCTTTTGTCTCAACGCGATGACATATTCGTAGGATGACTTTGTGTCATCGTCAATATTGTCAGATGTTATGAGATCGTGAAGCAACGACATAGGGCCACGCGGACGCGCGCCAAAGACGAGTTCAAAGGGAGAAAATCCCGTATGTTCATTGGGTACCTCTCTGTAAGCGAAGAGGGCCGCAGGTAAAACTCTGTCCCAGTCCTGAGGATGATCCTCAGTTATCTTCCCCAGTAAGTTTTTAAGTGTTCTATTAAGGCGTTCGACCATACCATTAGACATTGGATGGTAGATACTACTTAAAGATCTATCTATCTGCAGAGTAGACATTACTTGAGACATGGTATCTGATATTAGTTGGGTGCCATGGTCTGACAATATCTCTCCGGGGAACCCCAGACGAGAAAATATAAGCCAAAGAGCATCTGCAATATCAGCAGTAGTAATGCTCTTCAGAGGAATAGCCTCTGGCCAACGTGTGCACATATCAACACACGTCAAGATAAACTGATGTCCTCTGGCAGACTTGATCTTAAATGGACCAATTATGTCTATGGCCATTTTTTTTGGAACGGCCGAATAGGAATGTCCGCCGCCTGAATGGGTGCAGCATGCCGTGGACCTTTGGATTTAACTTCCTGACATACTTTACAAGATCGACAATAAATCCGTATGTCCTTGTTTACCAATGGCCAAAAGAAAGCCGCAAGGACTCTTGACTTAGTACGGGAAAAACCCATGTGTCCAGCACACTGAGAGTCGTGAGCGTGCTGCAAAATTTTAACTCTCAAATTCTTGGGAACCAGGATTTGAGAATGACTTGACGTAATGGAGTCTTGAACCATACGTACAAGTACGCCATTCTTCTTTGTAATCCACGATTTACGACTTGTGTCTTTATTCGGATCACCTTTAGTTGCAAGAATGAAGAATTTCTTCAGAGTGGGATCATCTTCTTGCTGTTTTATAAACGAGTCACGAGAAATTACCAAGGGATTATCTTGGTTATGCACTTCATTATTTTCAATAGATGAAGTTTGAGGCATATTAAGAGCCTGAGCTCTAGTGACTACAGCGTTAGCAATCTGCATGTTTTGCCTTTCCCACGTGGAAATTTGTTGCGGAGTGCATTCTTTGACTCCATGAATGCGACCGATGATGAGGTCAGCGATCGGATTCGGAAGAAGACATGCGTGTACATCTCCTGTAAAGAAAGGAGTAGCAATCCTAATGATAGCAGTAGAGTATTTCTCTAATGTGCCGCCAAATGTTACACATTTGACTACTTGTCCAGTGGCACGGGAAGGATCTACGAGTGACTGCCTAACACCAATTGTGGTGCATCCAGAATCAAATAGCACAGAGACTGGATTGTTATTCACTAAACCCTTATGTAAGACAAGAGAACCTCTTCCATCATGCGCGACTGATGCCGGAAGAGCAGGAAGAGGATGGCCACAGCTTAAAGTAGACACTGTGGTTGGCTCAAATAGCGTTTTGCATTGGGGGCACTGAGATGCTCTCCCAAAATCAAAGCGGCACATGCCATATTACTAGCATCATTATTATCTTTACTCTGTTTATAGGCTTCATTGGACTCTTGTTGTGCAGAGTTTGCCTGAAAATGTGGTTTATGTCTTTTGTATTGAGATCTACCTCGGTTATTATCACCTCTGTAGTTATTGTTACCTCTATTGTAACCCCTATTTGGGTTTGAGTCATAGTTCCCTTGGTTACCATTATCATATTCATTATAATGAGTATCTCTGTAATTATGATCTTGTTGACTCCAAGACGGATAACCCTGATAGTTTCTATAATTACTTCCTCTACGGAAATTCCTATAATTATGACCACCCCTGTGTCGAGAGCTATCAGGTCGTCTCCAGTTCTTTGAAGAAGAACCCTGAAATGATTGGTTACCTTGGTTTTGATAACTATTATGGTTACCTTTTTTATCAAATCTGTTTTGAGGTCCCTGAAATCTGTGTGAATAATTGGGATTGTATGGTGTTGCTGAAGCAACTGGCATACTCTCCTTAATCTTAGTGTTGCCAAAAGTCACGTCGGGGTGTGCAGTGACATATTGGGAACAATATTCTTCCATTTCTTTTAGAGATTTGGGTTTACGCTCATGTATAAATTCAAGGAAAGGTTTGTTCACACATGACATAATCTTATCTCTGAGCAACAAATCCATAAGTCCTTCATACGTTTTTTTTCTGTTTTGGAAAGCTCAATCCAACGATCAACTGTGAGACGTGCCTTTGCAGTGAATTCTGAGAATTCTACACCCGTCTCAGGCACCATCGTTTTAAATAAAAGGCGATAGCCTTCCTCACTTAGCTGATATTTTTTTTTCAACCGCCCTAATGACATCATAATTATCCTTATCTGCTTCTCCTACAAGGCATAATCTAGTCAAAGATTCACCTTTCAAGTTTTCTGATAATTGATTAGCGTATTGTGATTTATCCACATTATGTGTACGACAAGAACGTTCAAATCTATCCAGCCAGAATGTAATATCGTCACTGGACTGATTGAACGGTGGAACCTTAACCTTGTAAGTAGAAGGTTTACCATTACCACTAGATGCCTGATTAACATTACTCATACTTGTCAATCTCAATTTCTCTAACTCAAATTCATGTTCTCTTATTGCTTTTTTCTCTTCAGCATCTAATCTTTTTTGTTCAGCCTCCCTGTCTAATCTTTTTTGTTCAGCTTCCCTGTCTAATCTTTTTTGTTCAGCTTCACTGTCTAATCTTTTTTGTTCCGCAGCAGCTTCTCTTTCTAATTTTTTTTGTTCAGCTTCACTGTCTAATCTTTTTTGTTCCGCAGCAGCTTCTCTTTCTAATTTTTTTTGTTCAGCTGCAGCTTCTCTTTCTAATTTTTTTTGTTCAGCTTCAAATCTCCTTTCCTCCACCTGCATCTGCAATTTCTTTTGTTCAGCAGCAGCCTCAGCTTCTCTTTCTAATCTTTTCTCTTCCGCCATAGCTTTTCTTTCTTCTGCAGCTAATCTTTTCTCTTCTGCAGCTAATGCTTTGTCATATTGAGCAACTGCCCATTGTTCTAATTGTTGACCAGTCTTATCAAGGGCTTTCCCTTGTGTAATGAAGTATTCTAATGTAGCCATGATGTCTAACAATAATACTAATCACCTGAATCAATAATAATACCACAAGTTCTCAATGACTTGATTAATCAGTATACTATCCCAATATCTGTGGGTCACAAGCCTTTAATAAGGTCTTGTATAATAGTAATAATAATCAGGTACTGGTTTATACCATAATCCAAGTGCAGTGCACAGGCAATTGTGTCTTATGAAATATACCTATATAAAACATATGTCAACCAACAGAATACATAAAGTACAAATAGGACTGACAATACAAGAACGTTTGCAGAAATCAAAATAAATCAAATAGGGAAATCAATGAAAATAATCACTGAATCTGCAAAGAATAACAACACAAATGACGTCACAATATATGAATATAAATTGAGAATAGAACTGAAAGATAGAAAAGGTTAGACCAACAAATTACAAACAAATCAAAACAAAACTAAAGAACAAAGAAATATTACAAAAATAACAATAATTACAGACTTCACAGCTAACACAAAAGCAACAGTTGTCGCAGCAAATTTTCAATCAAGAAAATTGCACCTATAGAAAACGCCCACAACGGACCCTCTATGACGTGGGATATTCTGTTGTGAGGACGCCGCCCAACCTTAAACACAACCCGCTGACATAGAAACTAACATACTATACAAACAAATAACATGTAAACATAAATATATATAAATTATGTGTATGATAGTATGTGTTGCAAAATAGGCTCAGTCTTACAGTAATGGCAAAGTTATTTTTATGAAAACAAACAAACTGCCACTTTATTCAATTAAACATTCTGGCCTTAAATATTAAAGTTCATATATGGAAAACAAGAAGATCCATCGATGAAAATAGGACTTCTTAGTTCACTCATACTGTCTTCCTGTTAACATTGACAAGAATTGATCCAACTGTTCTGTGAAACTCTATAATGTCTAATGTAAAAAATGTCAACAACGCTGACCTACATACTGCATTCACCTGACAGGTCACGTGACGAAGTGTTGACAAAGAGCAAACCAATACTGCAAGTGTGTCGTATCAGCCACAGGAAACGGTCTGGTATCGGTAATCTGTTGACTTCTGAACTTCTGCGAGGTCAAACCCAGAAAGCTGGCCACCAGTTGATAAGGTTGATAAAGTTGGATAACGTTGGATTTTTATTCCCGTTAATGATATCCACCAAAAGATAGATATAAGTGGATGGAAGCAGACATCATCATCATCATCAGTTGATAAGATCTCTATGGTGTTGTTTGCTCCACTGTAGTGTATGGAATGTCAACTTGACCTACGCAGTGGTGTGTAGACATGGATTGAGTGTATAATGTGCGAATGATGATAAAGGTTCGTGGTGTTGACAAAAAAAATGTTCTTTTCTCACACTCATGTATGGCTGGAAGTCATCGACACCAACGACTGTGTACCTTTTCTAAAGTTTAATTGGACGTACACACTCGACAGCACAGATAGTGACAAATCACAGGTTGCCATAATACATCATAGTACAGTGGATAAATGGTCTTGCAATGTTACATGGGCACTCATGTAGAATAAGTGTATAATGGACTGTCAGTAGCCAAGCACTCAGTATCGCCCATACATATATCATCTGACTTCACTGACTGGCACGTCAGCTTATAAACAATATTTCAGATGGCTTCTAAACCTAATCTCGTCTAGCGACGATTCTTCAACATAATGTTCAGCACATATTTTTCCATATAATAATATTGAACCGCTAATAACGGGTTCTCATGTGTAGCAGTGATCTCTGGACTAAACAAGCGATAATACGGGCATCCCTTTTCTCTTCTTGAAAGTCACTACATGTTTTGGTTCCAAGATGGCTTCACTCGTGAGCTGTCACTCACGTTTGGATACAGATAATGAATCTGTCCTAAAGTTAGTCATTCATAAAACATTTCATTGCTCTGTAGATTTGATCATGAACAATTGACTGCAATCTACAGGATATAGTGCTGCTAGGAATCGAAGTCGTTTTCATCGAGTCAAATATATTCTCTTAGACATTCAAATCGTAACTATCGAAAATGGTGGCTTCGATCGAGAGTTCATAAGAGTATCTTTGATTACCTTGGTATAGGAAATATGAAACTGCCATTCCTTGGCAATACGACTAAACACTGGGGTAAAGCATACACGATAGGTTTAGACGACTATCACCTTCCCCACAAATACTGAGATCACTTTTTCCCCGGCGACAGGCCGACATGGAAAACACACAGTCCCTATCGGGACGAAGCCAAATCACACCACACTCTAGCGACACATCCGCCGAATAGCCTTCGACCTCTCTAGAGACAACAGAACATATAGTTCGACTTAGATATGTAAAGATATACAGATATAAGACAGACTCGTCCTACTCAGACAAACAATACACATAAATTCAGGCCATAGATATTCTGAAGCAAGAACAATCTATTATTACCCAAACAACGAATAAATCGCAGTAAAATGGATTTATCCGCGGAGTTTGATCGAAAGAGCCGACACAACTTTCAAAAATAAACTTTACCCAGTATGTAAAACGGGTACATACTTAGGGGGCAAACCTCGTGGCGCCCTGTCACATAAGAGGGGTAAATTGGTGCCCCTGTCACATAGGAGGGGTAAATTGGAGCCGCGACAACCAGGATTCGGTGGACTGCTAGAAAATGACGCAACCGAACCCACACGTGGATAATTACATGGATGTTTTGCAAATGCAGCATAACCAACAACAGGCATTAATGATGCAGAACCTACAGAAAAATCAACCAGAAATGAATGCACATCAAATACCACTTCCAGTGGATCCAAATGAAACAAACCTAATGGCATTACGTAACATGACTGACACTCTTCAACTGTGTTGACCAACATGCGAAATTTAACAATATAAAAAAACTTTATCACACCGTTCAATGGGAATTCGAAAAGATTTCGACAATGGATTGTTGACGTGGATAAATTCGCCTACTTGATAGATGCAACTACAGACATTGACAAGAAGAAAATAATTTTTTTGTCATCAGAGGGCCTGGTCACAGATTTTGTCCGACGGCGGGAAAAGGCATTTCCGATGGAGACCTTTGAAGAACTCAAGAAAATATTGGTATCAAGATACCCAGAGATTACCGACGCTGAGCACGCGTGGACGATGTTAAGAAGAATAAAGCAAGATCGACAGGAAAGTGTTCAAATGTACGGAGATAGGCTATTAAACCTCGCCGAAGATGCTTTTGTTGGAGGTAACATTCCATCAACTGATCTGGAAAAACATCTAGTCGGAATTTTTGTGGACGGACTGTATTCTGATTCACTGAAAATTCATCTACTCAGAAAAGATCCTCAGTCAATAACTACCTCAATACAATTAGCTGTTTATGAGGAGAATGTGAAGAAAAGATTCCAACAACGGATTGGAAGGTGTCCGCTACCAGAGTATGAATACCAACATACCCAACATGATCAACAAATGCACCAACCTATGGAAATTGATCATTCGAGACATCGATGGGACAGAAATCAAGAACATCACAGAAGATCATTCAATAACTCATACCAGAATCAGAGAAGTCCAGCACTACAGAGTAACCACAGAAGAGACTACAGAATACACAATGTAGAACCCCAACAACCAACCACCGTCTGTTTTAACTGTGCAGGTCAAGAACATGTAGCAGGGAATTACAGAAATTCACAGCCCAGAAATCATTTTGGGGACAACAATTCAAGACCAGAAATACATCATAGAAATTATCAGTATCAAAATCACTATCAGACAAATAATAATAGAAGACATCATCAAAACAGAAATGACTCCCAACCAACCTCAAGGAGAATGGGAAACGGAAGGACCTCACATTAACAGAGATCGGATGTGATGGTCTGCAGAATCGATCTCTATCTGATAAACCAGCGACATTAAAAGAAGATCAAGCCTACATAAATATTATCCCAGACCCTTGTTCTTGCATTTTAAAAATAGGAAAACAAAACTTCAGAGCTCTCGTAGACACTGGCGCGACGGTTAGTCTGATTAGAGAGAAGTTGTACCATCAGATAAAACACATGACGAAGTTCTCAAGACATACAGTAAGAATGAAATCAGTAACGGGACAGGATCTGAAAGCATTAGGAACTGCCTATATACATTTCAAATGGGAGAAGAAATGCTAGAACACTCATTTATTATAACGAGAGGACTGTCTAGAAATTTTATAATCGGGAGAGACTTCCTTAGAAAGAATAATGCCAGAATATACTTTGATTTGAAACAGCTCAGAATAAATGGCAGTTATATACCTCTACAAGATGACGTACATATCGCAACGTTGATAAGAACTGCCGCTCCAGTAACTTTGAAGCCGAGTTCTATCACTGTAACAAAGGCTCGAATAAAAAACTCACCTTATGTAAATATAGGACAGACAATCTATGTATCTCAGATGGAGAATGAAGAAACGGATGATCCACATGTGGAAATACAAGATGGCATTGTAATAGTGAGTAAGAACAGAGACTTTCCTATAATGATTGTTAACTCTTCAGGAACCACTCTTACTATCCCAAGAGGAAAGATTGTAGGACAAGTTCAAATACCAAAGGATGAGATCTCCCACAAACTATCAAGTTACAAGGACGATTATGTGAACCTCTCTACTCAAACGTCATCCAAAACCTTTCCAAACACATTTCCTTCGGGGAATAAGAAGCGTCCCTATCCCATCTCCTCCCTCCAGTCCCAGAGAAGAGAGTATCACAGAAAATGTATTTCGAATGAGATTTCAGAAACAGACACCAGAGAGAAATGCACGAATTTCGATCCATACCTTGATGAAAGAGATAGAGACATATTAAACGAGACATATGGAAGGAAGAGTAAATATTGCTCCTCTAAAAGCAGATATTATACTGTGGAGTCAGTTTCTGCTTGGCCGAATAGAAGAAGTGGCAAATTTTATAACAAATCATATTATCCCTCAAAACCAGCTTGTCAGAACCAAATGACGAGAAATCAATACAGTCATCTCAAAAACAACAATGATGAAAATCCAGACAGGATGAAAGTTTTACTAGAACAATTACATACTACTGAAGAATTTCAGAATAGACTGGAGAATTTCATAAAGAAACATAAAGATGTATTTGCAATCTCTGATATGGAGTTGGAGAGAACAAATACCGTCACAATGGAAATACATACTACATCGGAAGAACCAATAAGTCTGAGGCCATATCATACTCCTCTAAAAAATAGAGAAATCGTAGAGAAAGCTATCCAGGAAATGTTAGCGGCTGGTATTATTGAAAGATCCCGCTCACCATGGTCATCCCCTATAGTAATAGTCACCAAGAAAGACGGAACTCACCGATTTTGCTGTGACTATAGGGCATTGAACAAAATTACTAAAACAATATCGTATCCTCTACCCCGCATAGACGACATTTTGGCGATGCTTGGGAAATCCAATTGGTTCACCTCATTAGACGCTCGATCAGGATTTTGGGCTATTCCTATGTCCGCGGATGCAAAACAGAAAAGCACGTTCTGTTCTCACATGGGATCTTTTTCATGGTCTGTGATGCCTTTTGGGTTAAAAACAAGTCCAGCCACATACATGAGTTTGATGGATGAAGTTTTACAAGGGTTACACAAATTTGCATCAGCTTACATAGACGATATTTTAATACACACCAATGGAACCATTGAGGATCACCTTAAACATGTAGAGACTGTCTTCGACAGATTACGTTTACACAAAGTGAAGTTAAAATTGAGTAAATGCAGCTTTCTACAAAAAGAGATCAAATATTTAGGTTTCATAGTAAATCAGAATGGAATCAGACCAGATGACGATAAAATTGCAGCAATACAGAAGATACCTCCACCAACGAATGTAAGGCAAGTGAGAGGATTCATAGGATGTTGTGCTTACTATCGAAAACACATAATCAATTTCTCAAAAGTAGCCGAACCTTTGCTGAATTTAACCAGGAAATATATGCAAAATTCAGGTGGGAAGAAAAATGTCAGAAAGCATTTGACTACCTAAAGTCAGCACTAATTACAATACCTTTTCTGGCACATCCAGACATCACAAAACCCATGATCATCTATAGTGATGCTTCCGACACTGCAATTGGAGCTTGTTTGGTACAAGAAATATCACCAAATGAACAACCAGTGATTGCCAATATTCTTCAAGAAAAACCGATAGCCTTTCTTTCACATGCTTTAAGCAGAACTCAACGAAAATGGACGACAACGGAGAAGGAAGCTTATGCAATTCATTATGCTTTGCAGAAGTTTGACTTTTATATCAGAGGAACGTCGGTTATCATAAAAACGGATCACCAACCTCTAGTAAATTGGCTTACTAAACCCCAAGAACAACCAAAAAAGCTTCAGACATGGGCTATCAATTTGCAAAATTACGATACCAAGATCGAGTATTTACCTGGTAGACTAAACACATGTGCAGATTTATTATCGAGAATACCATATCCTGAACCTACAGACGTGGACGATCTGAAACAACAAGACTTAACTGAAATAGATGATAATGCGAAAGAAATCTCCGCCATTGACTTCATCCAACATAGTCAAGACACTGGGCCTCCTGATAGTCAAGAACAGAAAACACAACCTACGGAGAACTCGAGAACTGATGATGGCGATGAATCTAGAGATTTTGAACAGAGTCTAATCTTCAAGAAGGAACAACTGAAAGACGAAGCATTAACCAAGATTATAGTACAAGTACGTACCAATCCGAAAGAAAAGAGAGACTATGTGATATTACCTGAAGACAATATTTTATATCATGTCAGTCCTAGAGAAAATGGATTACTGCAGAAATGTATCCCCACATCATTGGTACCAACTGTATTGAAACAATTTCACGATGACAATGGTCACTTCGGACGCGATAAAACCCTCGACGTCATTACAAAGAGATACTATTGGCCAACTATGATAAAAGATATCATAGAATATGTAGGAACGTGTAAAATTTGTAAACTCAGAAATATGAGAATGATTAGAGCACCGATTCAGGAAATGTCATATCAACATTATCCCATGGAAGTCGTTAGTCTAGACATATCGGGACCGTATCCAGTTACCTTGTCCGGACACAAATACATATTACACCTGGTGGATCAATATTCTGTGTGGCCAGAGAGCTTTCCTTTAGAAAATGCTACTTCAGCTCTCATTACAGACATCTTCTTACAACAATTCATTCCGAGACATGGCTGTCCTCAGAGAATAATAACCGACAATGGCAAACAGTTCATAGGAGATCCTTTTGCCTCAACAGTAAGAAAAATGAATATAAAACACACGAAAACCTCATTTTATCATCCAGAATCAAATGGAAGAAACGAAAGGATGCACTCTACCCTACATGACATATTAGCAAAACTTACGGAAGGTAACAGTCAATATTGGGATATATACATAAATCAAGCCTTAGAAGCCATAAGAATGAACATCAATGACTCAACAGGATTTTCGCCTTTTTACTTACTTTATGGCCGAGAACCAAATTTTCCTTTGGATAACATCTTGCTTCCCCAGAGGAAATATACAGGTGAATGTCCGATACAGATTATTTTGCAGCAAAAACATAGGGCACATGTTATTGCTCACAGAAACGTCCGAAAAGCTTTTGCTAAACGAGCCAGGATCCGTAACAAAACCTCTACACTGCAAGAATTCAAGCCTGGTGACCAAGTATACTATAAGAAGCATGTTAGGACGGATAAATTTGACAACCGATGGTTACCCGGATACAAAATATTGGAACAAACTTCTCCAACTAATTATATCTTGTGGAACGAAGAACGCAATTCCACTACAAAAGCTCACGTCAATCAGATGCGACTTGATGATCACCGACCGCTTGATATACCAGAGACGAAGTTCCAGAGACCAACTCGTTTGTCTACGTTAGCCCAACCTCCATCTTCTTCTTCATCTTCTTCGGATGCAGTGGACACATCAGAACATTCTTCCTCAGAGTCAGAAATTGTACCACATCGTTTGGATCATGCGATTCAAAGAGCTAAAGATTGTAGAAGTTCGTCATCAAGTGAAGATAACGTTCCCCTACAAGAACTTAGACAGCGTCTCATTTCAAGACAAGAACGTATTGCTGCTGATGAAAGAATCGAACATAATGAAACAAGTATGAATCTTGATTTTCCTCAATCTACACTATCAACACCATCCGATATCGATTGCTCCAAACCCGTAGTTTCAGAAAATGATTCAATGACTACAGCTTCGAATACTACCTTGATGGACATGAACGAAACGCGAAAATTAGCAGATAAACGGAGATACGATTCTTCATTTTCCGATTCCATCCCTGTAGCCAAGCTTCCGAAATTTTCGCAAGATCAAATATATGTCAAACCTAAAAAACGTAGAAGAAAACCGAAATCTCCACGCCTCTCGTGTGATGTAGACATGATTATTGATGATTCTTCACATCTCACACCTATGGTTCAAGTTCCTCGCAATGTTTCACCCCACGTGGATAAGGGCATGCTTTTATCTCAGCTCATGTCATTATTAGCTGACAAACTGTAACTTGCATTTTGGCAGAAACGTTTCCCCTTTACATAAACCTTTGCGGAGCTACGACAAATTTCATACATCGTGATTCAACTAGATTCTAGTTTGTAAGGGAGATATCTGACTCCACGACTACGTTATTACTCATCACTCAAAGACCTTACTGAAACTGATCCAGCTTTAAGAGACCTTGGGCTCTTCATCGTGTTGTGAAGCCGAACAGTTGATGCCTATGTTGTCTTTCTACAAGTCCTTCATCAGGATTTAAACCAAATGAAGAGGTCCTTGCCACATTTACGACCTGTTCTATGTGATACTTCAGCCAATGATGTGCTTTCAGACATTCGCTCTTAAGTTTTCCCCATACATGCACGATATGAAGTGTTTTATGATTATTATTATTACTCTAAAATTAAGATGCTACATAGATAGACCGACTGATAGTACCGGAAAATGTCTCTTGAGATACATTTTTATGGCATGGGGACATATGTGAACGGATTGATGACGTCATTATATAAAAGATACCCTCAATTCTATCTAACATAAGAGACAACAGAGACTGATGACGTAATTCATAATTAACCTATAAAACAAAAGAAACTTAACATAGACACAAAAGACAGTTATAGGAAATGACGACAAGATGACGGTAACGTTACTAGTGCAGTATCGATGACATATACATTGGTGGTACACAAATAATTGTAACCAGTGGTTTTAGCCAATAGATTCATTGGACTAAGGGACATCCGTTATGAAGACGGATGTTTACAAGTCTTTAGCTACTGACCTTGCAACGAGATGGTCGTGATTGTGAGACTGACCGATGTTGAAGTAGACTCAGATAGACTCAAGCTATTTTATCCCCTGACATTGGACAGTGTATTTCTTGCTTTGACGCAGAAATGGTATGAATTCGCTCGATGTGATATATTATGAATTCGCTAGATTTGATATATTATGAATTTGCTCGATTTGATATATGTCAATGACAAACAGCCATTTGTGTTTAAGATTGAACATTGTTAGAATAGTTTTTGGAACATATTTATTTTGGAGATTAGCTCCCTAATTGTCTTCCACTCTCCCATCGTTCAAAATACACCAGCTTCTTAGTTGGTTTTGACGATGACATTCTGCATTACACAACAGCTACATACGAAACTGGAATAATACCAAATACTCTTTGGTACCAGTTTCCAACGTAATATAATAGAGTAGGACATTGTAATCTGCAACCGACACTATAATTATATGATCAAATCGTCTGTGAAAATTGGAAGACTTGTAAAATAAAGTTATTGTTGGAACTTCTATCATGGATTAGTTCTGCATTCAGTTTGGATGATCTCTGATGAAAGAGTACTACATTATATGTCACACAAAGTCCAAGGAAACCGAATCAAATAAAAACCTGGGTCCCGTAAAATATCGAAGAGAATTTCTACCTCTGGTGAACCAAACCAGTACTCTCTTTTTATGACTCTTCAGAAACACTTATTAGAAGGAAAAAGAGAAAAGATAAAAATATAAAATAAACTTTACCCAGTATGTAAAACGGGTACATACTTAGAGGGCAAGATTGGGGCGCCCTGTCACACATGTAAGCTCACTGTCCAACACACCCCGCAAACACGCAGGCGTGTACGTCTGCCCGCAAAATATACTGTCCTGACAAGCAGATGAACTGTTAATACCAGACTCTGGAGAGAACATCTGCAATGACATTCTCTTTGCCGTTAATGGGAATAATATCATAATCACAACTCTGCATTTCAAGGGTATACCTTATGAAACAAGCATTCATAGAATTACGTGTTTTTAAATAGGTGAGAGCCATCTGATCTGTTTGTAAATAAAAGTGTGCACCCACAAAGTATTTGTCCAGCTTCTTGAGACAGCATACGATACCTAGTAGCTCACTCTCGACAATGGGATACTTTGATTCCGCCTCTAAAGGTTTACGGCTGACATAGATGATTTGACCAAGATAGATTACGTTGCCACGTCTTTGTGGCGTACCTTTAAGTTTTGTCTGTTTTAGTTAATGATTAACTAACGAAACATGTGCTGCTACTAGACATTTGCCCGGCAGGTGTTTATGAGATGAAATTTCTTTTGACGGGATGTTTATTACAAATTAAATTAAACCACAGATTTAATTACACTGCCAGTAGTAATTTAAGGTACCTATGATAACCTCTGATTGTCTCGACTAAATTACTGCAAGTGATAGATTAATAGACATGTAAACAATAATAAAGAATAAATCGATAAAACTTAAAATCAGACCATAAGTCTTATCAAAGCTGAAACTAAGGTAATGAAGGTTGTTAATTAATTAAATCAACTTTAATGACTTCATTTGACTATTTTCCTTCACTGATAAATATGTTTTATTATCTTTACCAGGAAATTACATTCAAATATTCAATGCAAAACGCACATATAACTTTAAACTATGTCGACATCAGGGGATATATGTTTTACCCCCCCCCCCCCCCCCCCCAAGAAAAAAAAAAAAATACAGTCATATGTAAGATTTACGATAAAGGTAAAAGTTGTCTCATAGCTAGAACTGAGGAAGAGGACTGACGCCTTAGTGACTTCACAATACTAAGCCTGGCCTCTAATGAGGTGTGGCGAAATGTTACATTCTTCTTCTTCGATCCTTAGCCCCTGATTGACAAAGCAGTCAGTGGCCATCACACCTACTGGCATCTTTTAGGGCAGCAAGAAACTGTTCCCATTTTGTTCGGTCGATAGCCATCCTTCGTGCCATGCCCAAACTCTGGTTCATGCTTTGCATTTCAGCCTCCATTGATCTCTACCAGATTGCCTTTGGTCTACATCTCTTTAAGCCCTACTTCTAGAGTCCACAGCATAACAGTTGTGGAGATGGTGTCAGGGTCCCTTCGAAAGAAAATGGCAAACCCAGTTCCAGCGACTGCCTGCGATGATGGTGTGTATGCCTTTTTGACTGCACCATGTAAGGAGTTCCTGCTTGGAGATGGTATTCGGCCAAAAATATTCGAAGAATTTTCCTTAGGCAGGTTGTGTTGAATGAGGATAATTTGAACATAACCTTTTCTGTTACTCTCCAGCACTCACGCCACCCAAAAGTAAAGAACGCACGCAACTCTCGTAAATCTTAATTGGATGTTTGTACTGTAATGAGAGGATTTCCAAATTTTATTTAGACCTGCAAAGGCTGTTCTGACTTTGTACATTCTATTACTGATGTCTTTACTTGTTCCGCCGCCTGGCGTTACTATGCCTCTTGTATATATATATATATATATATAATATATATATATGAATGTATTTGTTTGTTTCAGCTTTTGGTTCCTTATTTTTATGGGCTCAAGATTTATTACTTTGAGTAATATGATATTATGTCTTCTTGTAGCATGACGTAACACATGCCTAATATTCATCGTGTAGTAAAATTTTCGTCCAATCAAAACCACGCAACCTCTTGCGTGTGTGTCGTGTAGAATTGCAAATGGAGCAACAGCAGAGGAAATTTTGTGTAAACGGTACCATGGATTTATATTATTTGCAAACAGATGGAATGAAGAAAAGTAATGGAATTTATTGCATTCTATGAAGGAGAAGGCTGTACTGTCATCTTCGATAGGAAATGTTGCTATGTACTTTAATTTCGGAGATATGCGAGGGAAAGTGAGCCAGTATGTTAGAAGATAATGTGGGAATGGTCTTTCAGTAATTGCTAAAATTCACAGACAAAACCAATTCAGGAAAATCGTAAATGTAGAGGAAGCTAAACATCGTCCCAGTAAATTGATATATAAATGAAGATGGAAGATGCAGGGGTTGAGCAGACGACAATGATTTCGGAACCTAACTAATACAACCTTGTTCGAAGTCTGCAAATATTACACAGTCTGAAACCGGTGACCCAGATTGCTCTCCGACACGTTTGCTGGTCATGTATAAAAGGCTAACAGCGGAAAGTTTAATCTTTACACACACACACACACACACACACACACACACACACACACACACACACACACACACACACACACACACACACACACGCACACACGCACACACGCACACACGCACACACACGCAGCAGAAGCAGAAAGACGGAGGGAAAGAGAGACGCTCGTCAAGGCTATAATTTAGCATCTGATGGACGAGCACTTCTTCATTCACCAAACCGAGTCTATTCTGTATTTTTCATCTATCCCAAGAGGGTATGTACATTTTATGAATAATAATGTGTTTTATGGCAGATTATAGTGTTAGAATTGTATCAGGATCAGGCCAGAGGACTGAATAGAATTTGAATTATGGATGTAAAAAGTAATTCGATGTTTACCGTCGTTTAGGATAAATATCAGAAGGAGTGAACTATTGGAAACTATTATACTGGAATAATGGACTAAGCACTCCATAATGTGAAAGGCGATGGTAACATCATCATCATGTATACATGTATTATATTTTATTCATGTATTATATTATTTTAGAAAATGTTCTGCAGATAGACACCTATCTTGTCTCGCTCTTTTAAATCAGAACTGAGCCATGTATCATACATATACATGCAAACATCTGAACACACACATTCATTAACACATAGGCTTGTGGATCCTATGACCAAAGGCTAGCCACATGTCACTATTTGTCCCCATGTTCATACGTGTCTTACTACATCATAAGTCTTGAATACTAGATCAATAAGTGCATTTCTGGAGAAGCACATGAGCATCAGATATTGTCATTTAGATTCGCTACTAGTGAGAGACTTTCAATTGACACTGCTGTGTACAATCCTAGAGCACTGCCACACCATCTACACGTTACGTAATTTATGTGGAAAATTACCCAGCTATTGTGAGAGTTAAATCAAAGTGACTAGTGAATGGATGATAAAAACTGTTCTGCACTACTAGAATAGAGAAAATGTAACTTTAGCAGTACAGGAACATTTGAATGAGCATTTTATGTATTCTGAAGATTCCAGAAAGGATCTCTTAAATTGATTATTAAGGAAACTCCACTATAAGTACTTTTGTAATTAAATTTTACTTATTCCCATTTTTCATCATTTCATCGTGCATTCGTAGCACAAGGAAGATCAAAAAGATAGATGTAAATAAATAATGATTAATTAATTGTAACTCTCTGACTTGTCACATTTATAATGTTGCATTTTTGAATTTTACTTAATTTGTTAAATTATAATTGTTAAATGATAATTATCATATGTTAGTTACATAGCAAGGTGGCGAGTTAGGCTCTGACTTTAAACCGAATACTATCTGAAGCAGAGACCTTCACAGCCGTGACTATCCCTGTGACACTGGGACTATATTCTTGTCAGACAGAATTCTTACTCTGGTCTTTCAGTAACTACTACTGACTACTACAATCGTAAACACCTTTCCCTATCCTTTTCCAGGTTGATGTTCAATCCCATTTGTTGGCTATATTTATTCAGTTTACCAGTTTTTTCTTGGATGTTCTGGTGTGAACGTGAGAGTAGTGAAATATTGTCTGCGTATTCTAAATCATCCAATGTGATGAACGTTGTCCATCCTATTCCTGTAGAGGTATCCTCTATTGTCTGGCGCATCACCCAGTCTATGACAGTTAAAAATAGTATAATTGACAAAGGGCAACCCTGTCGTACGCCGATTTTCGCTTCTAAAGTAAGGTTGCTCATCCCAACACTGCATGTAAAGTTAGCATAGAGACTTTTTATGATGGAAACAATACACATGCAAGCGCGTAGTATTTTCCGTTGGCTATCCCTATATATGCTGCCAAAAGCCTTTTCAAAATTGACAAAGTTTAAATATACAGTTGTCTTTGCCTCTCTGAGCACTGCTCTATTATGTTCGTGAGGGTGAAAATATGATCAGCACATCTTCTGTTCTTTCTGAATCCTGCTTGTTCCTTCGTCAGTTTATGATCTACCGCTTTCGATATTTTGTTGAGAATAGAAAGACGCATAATTCCTCTCCAGTTGTTGCAGTCTGTAAGGTCACCCTTTCTTGTTAATTTAATAACTGTTAATTTCTTCCATTTCTGTGGTATTGTCCTTTTTGCCAGATTTGTGCAAAGAGTGGTTCTAAGAGTTCAGTTGATAATTCAGAATCAATTTTAAATAGCTCTGCGCTTAAGTTATCTTGATCATGAGCTTTTCCATTCTTCGACCCTTTGATTGATGTGAAGATTTCTTCTTTTCTTGGAACATCTAATATTGATATCTATGTCATTTTCAACATCGGGAATGTTCCGCTGCACCCCTAGTGGTGTCTTACTGAACATTTCTCTGAAATGCTCAGCCCATCTTGCTTCTTGCCCCTGTTCTGTGGTGATGAGATTTCCCAGCTAGAATCTTACTTGTCTAATATTATTTGCACTCCTTTTTCCACTGATAGTTTTCGTTATTTTGTATACTAAATCTTCCATTACTCGCTGCTTTTGCCTTCCCTAACCATGGCGTTAATCTCTTCAATTTGCAATTGTGGTCTGTGAGATTCTGATAAGTAGATGAAAGTAGATGCTAGGCTATAAGAATATTGTGACGGAATTATTCGGTCGATCTCTTCTACTCTCCGGCAGTAGTCAGTTCCATTTGTTGTAAGTACTGATTTCGTGAAATTTTAAGTGGTCGGCACATTTCTGTCTCTGCTATCAAGCAGATAGTAACTATTTTTTAAAATCACCTTACACTTCTTTCAGTAATAATTCGTCATGTCTGTTTACCTGACCATCACTGTCGAGAGAGTAGACAGGCGATGCAATATTGACCGACAGTCATGTTGGTAAAGTTCTCGTGTACTAAACTCTGGCCACGCAGGATTAGTACGACATACTCCCAACCAGTTTTTTCAGCGATGATATGGCGATTGTGATTCCCTAATTACTGTCGTAAGGAGTCACAGCCCAGATGGTTACACGAGGGTTGGTGTTTGCACAAGGACGGAGAGATAAATTGCCAGTCTGCAGACCTATTACAGCCATGCACATGGAAGACGGAATGAGGTAATAGCCTCCGGATAGAAGTATTACGAAGATATTACTTGAGAAACAAGTAAGAAGTTATTTGTAATCACTGACGAAAATATACGGAAATCTCACTTCCATATTTAGAAGACATGACCTTTGCATTAACGTACAGAAATTTCCTAGAGAAAATATTTTGAACTACCCAAGAAAACACGTAGGTTTTGAAACGACTGGAGGGCATTCGAAACATAGAAAGAACAAAACTCCTGATTGGACCCTATCTAATTCGTAATAAATTTCTGCGGGGGGAGCGAAGTGCAATATAACTTTATACTTTTAGTCAATTTAGAACACTGTGAAAATTCACCTCACGCCAAACAACCAGATCTGGCCAGAGTTAAGAATACCAGCAGATTTCATTTACCAGACCGGACCTTG
This sequence comes from Oreohelix idahoensis, assembly GCA_024509875.1. NCBI lineage: Eukaryota > Metazoa > Mollusca > Gastropoda > Stylommatophora > Oreohelicidae > Oreohelix > Oreohelix idahoensis. The sequence continues at coordinate 5,748 of JAMPIV010005578.1, read as the reverse complement.
TTTGAGATAATTGAGGAAAAAACTCTTCAATTTTAACACGGAAAACCGGAATCTGAGGAAACTGTAACATAAAGTCAAAGTGGGAACTTATTGCTAAAATAGCAACACCCCCAGACCACTTGTAAGAGGCAGTTTCAAGCTGTCTTAACCTATTTCTCCGAACCAGCAGTCTTTGATCCTAAAGATTGGTGTAAGTTGTACATTTAAATTCTATGTTTTGCATTATTAACATGTGAACTAATGTGTATATATTGACATGTGAATATTAATGTGTGAAAATTACTTGTGGATGTCCAAGACATTTGAGGCTGGCAACCTCAGCATATAGAATGATGATTTCATGAACCACCACTGCAAGGGCTGGTGACTGCTTTATGTGAGTTTCTACCAGAAAACCAAAAGCAGAGGTTGCCCAAGTTCCATATGGAGTAGTGAGTAAATGATGAATGAAATGATGTACATAACCTACATTGTTAACCAGTCTAGATGTAAATGTAAACATATTCAATATACGTTGTTAACATTTTCAAACATGGTAGATGATAAGGGAAACATATTCAATTTATATTATTTGTGGTGAAATTCTAAATACAATATCTAAATTAGAATATAACAGTATAGTGCATAAAGTCAAAGATAGGATAGTACTAAAAATTTTCGTCGAGAATTGTGGTCGTCACCCACGCCTTCAGCGTATTAGTTGATAACGCATTAGCCGAACACAAAGGGTACCCAAGTTTTCAAATTCGTCCTTGAGATAAACGTAACACTTCCCAAGTTCAACTAGGTATTTGCCTAAAAGACATAGTAGAGAGAGGGTGGGGAACGGATAGATGACCCAATGCTAATCGCGTCTCACATTGTTTCTTAAAATAAAACCAACTTGCTAGCCTTGTTTAGGGCGATTTTCAAAATACGATGTAAAAGTTAGAACATGTGGAAAATTGGGTCATGCAGACAGCATTAATGACGTAATTCTCACGTACTACGAGAGACTCTCGTAATTAGCTGGAAATTAGTGCAAAAAGACATGAATAGGTTGGTTATTGTAGAAAAAATATGGAATCGTGAACCAAGACACCTAGCCCCATACAAATTATATATTCGTGTACCTTAGGACTTCCTGAGCAAGAATAGGGTGTTAGTTACACAAATAGCCCATTAAATAACCAAATATTGGTAATAATACTATAGTGGATCGGACAGACTGTCAGGACAAGTCATGCCTGCTTGATTTTTTTGGGGAATATTTTGATAAAACTTTGGGGAAATAAAGACTAAGAAGGTACGAGAGATTGGATTAGATGGATTTTGAAGGAAGGCGAAATATTATTGGTAGACCTCAAAATAAAAATATACTAACCGAGTAATGAAGGGAAAGTTTGAATTTTATTTTGCAAGACTTGTTTACAATTGAGATATGCGTAGTCATTGGTCAGCTTACCAAAGCTGCATTTAAACTTGAAAGGCTTAGATGCCATTCTTTCAAAACCTTAGATGAAGCAGGTGCGTTGAGAGCAGCATTGCTGTAGACCATATTTATCTCAGCAGTCTGGACAAAGGCAGAAGGAACAAAATAGTATTTCCATTGCCAGTCAACGTATTAATTGTGTGCTTTTCATTGAATATTGTGGTAAGGAGAATATTAATTATCTTTTATTTAAAATAAATTGGAATGTGAGAAAATGTTAGATGAAAATCCATCATGATTAGTAAGTACATAGGTCCCCAGCACTCAGACAGGGCCTATAGGGTATCTATTATATAATTAACTACCAGAGAGAGGTAGATACCAAAAGACATGCAGGGGTCCTCATGAATCATATCACCCATCATATTTTATGGAAAAAGATCAGTGCAAATGGCAGAGGCGTAACCACTATTAGGAAAAAGAAAAGAAAAACTGGTATAAATTGTTCCATCAATCTAAAGTGGAGAAGTAAGGTTGGTCAGAAAGAGCTGACCAGGTTCTTTTGTTAAATTGTATTATTATTTGTAAATTGGGTGGAATTAATATGAAGTTAAGACAGGAACATAACTTTCATCTACAGGGGTTCTGCTGGCACTTATCTGGTGTCAATGAATTGTCTGAGTGAGTAAGACTACACTATTGTGAGGAGTCCTTTTTACTAATTCTGTACTCAAGCATTTGAAAGATCAGAGGAGACTGTGGCTTGTGGCCGACTCTACGACAACTGCTGTGATCCCTGGGTCCAGATAAGTCATAATATCTGGCCTGGGACAACTTATCATAGACATTAACGAATCTCCTGTATACGAAATAACATTTTCACCCAAGGATTAAATAAACAAGTATAGCTGTAACAGAAGAACCGTGGAATGATTATAAATCCCCAACCTGTCTCCAAATACCAGTACTCATCATATATTAAGTAATACTATTTGAAATATTTTTATTGTAACAATGTGCCTTGGACATATGGTCCTATTTATGTAAATATATATATATATATATATATATATATATATATATATATATATATATATATATATATATATATATATATATATATATATATATATATATATATATATATATATATATATATTGATTCACTTGAGTTGTGGTCCTGGCCAAAACAAATTTCGGTTCAGGACAAATAAATTTGAGGAAAAAAAAAAGAAAAGAAATTCCAAACTATAAATTTACACACTGGTGTTAGTTAAGTTCATAATAGCATTTAGTATCTATATGTGTATGTGTTTGTACTGAATTCCTATAACATCACTCTTACATTACCCTAGACACTAACGTAGCTCTCAATTATACTAGGCCAAAATATAACTTAGAGTGAGATCGTAGGTGGTATCAGCAAGGTTCTCTGAAACACAGCTATCAATTGTCTACATCAGGGACCTTCACAGATTGACCTCACTCAAGTACAACTTTAAAACACACCAACCTTCTTAACATCAAAACCCACCACATTATTAACATTTTCAACCAATGTAAAGGTAAATATAAATCTATTCAACCTAACTGTAATGAATGTTTTCCGCTCAATGGGATTAATATTAATTCTCATCGAGGGTAAAAGTTCTGAAGTAGATGGGGTGGTGAAATGAAAAGAGTGGGGGGGGGGGGCACTTAAGTATGTGTCGGGAAACTCAATACTCAGAGAGCATTTGTTTCTCTTCTAGCTGAGGGTACTATCTCTGGAACAAGCGAGGGTATAGGTGGTCAGAAGTCGACGCTAGACACCATCATCAGACGAATCTTAGAGACGCAAGACCATGTGTGATCCAGTCATCTATCTGCAAAGACCCAAAAATCAGCGCGAGCAGAAACTCATTGACAGCTAAGTAGAATTATGAAAGCTGCCAAGTGAACTATCCAATTTTTAACTCCATACCTTTACTCAATAGTGACTATTGTTTGTTAAAGAATTATTAATTTTTATAACTGTTATAACATAATTGATTATTAAATTTTTTACTTGTATAAAGACAAATCTAAAGTTGAGTTAATCATTTTGAATGTACTACAATCGTATGTCTCAGACCATTTCTTAAATACAGTTAAACAGAGCTATACAATAGTAATAAGAGGAATTTCGCTGAATTAACTCAGCTGGGGGCTTGAACTAGCTAACGAATTATAAGAAAACCCCATCCTTCACAAAAGTTGACGGCAGATACTAGAGTTAACATTTGGTCAGCCTCAAGCAGCATTGTTCTTGCTTTCAGAATATCATGTGAGAACTCCCGTGAGGTAGAAGCATCATTATCCTTCTATCTACAGCTCTGCCAATAGTAATCTTGTGCAAAGGTAGACACCTTTGAATACCCATATTAGTTACTCTTGAGTTTTGGCTACTGTTGGACTACTACTGTAGAGCTAAGGGGAGGCAACCGGTGACAAATATTATGGTAATCTACTCAAGAAGTACTTACTATAAAGATAGACAATTTTGTCGTGTTCTATTGTATATTGAGAAATTAACAGAAAATAACTTTGGCGAAACAGGATAAGCTGGACGTTGATTACGAAACTGCCTTGCTGTCAGTAATAAACAGTAGATCGTAAGTGTGAAGCCATGCGTTGATAGCAAGAGTGTAGGATTACATTTAGAAAGGCAAATAAGACTAAACCATAGTGTGTGACCAAAAAAATCTAACTTCTTTGTTAAAAATATTAGGCAAATAATTAGTAACGCTCCTTATTTTCTCTGGGATTGTCGTTTTTGTAAGGCTGCCTCACGAAAGTAAAACCCGAGAAAGAATAAAAAAACTTAACATGCTGCAAGGTAGGTCAATACAAAGGTGAAGTGTGTAAAGATGGTAAGAAACACAAATAACTGAATGTCTTTTGCGAAACTACCTCAACAAAGGAATTAGGTTTACAGTTTGATAGATTAGAGCGTAGCGCTATATCGTTGTGAGCCACATTACCCGCTTGTAGAAGTGAGCACTCTTTCCACACTGCCTCTATGTTCACATCTGAGAGATACATTTAAAAATAACCACAATTAATTAAAAAGACATTGATCCCTTTCCAACAAACCAGTTATCAGCAGTTGCTTTGACTTCCATCAAAATACATTTCTACCATAATTGCAGGACCTGGCTGTCAAAAGATAATAAAACTGGTATGGTGTTGTCGAAAATTCAATGTTCAGGAAAGAGCTAAAGTCAACTTTATACCATGCATATTTGTGCTCAGTTCTCGTGTCCTTGTGTGTGAGGTCTCCTTCTAGTTATATTACCATTGAGATTTCACACCAGGAACGACCTTTATATTTGATCAATTCCTTTCCAAGTATGTAACGTATCCAGCACTAGAGTCTCCTTAAATCGTGTTCCACTGGTATTTGTCTGGTTTAAAAAATATCAGTTCTACATTAGTATCTTGTACAACTATTGCAATATTTATATTCCGCGCAAACCACTCATTCACCAAAGAATGTCCATTTCTGATAGTCAGTTTTATTGCTGCCGAGAGTGTCACATCGATACAGTAGACCTGACCAAGGATTTAGTAAAGGTTCATGTTAGTGTGCGCGTATTTGACTTGACTGTGTTTTATTTATTTTTATTTCCTGAGGCAAAGAAAGCACCTCTTGCTTTTTGTATTCTTATGTTCATATCTTTATCTGTGTCTAAGAATAACCAGACTACAAGGTAATGTATATTTTGACATACGCCGTAATATAACCGAGGAACCTTGTGTTCAGGTTGAAAGAGACGCACCTTTCCAGAATGTGGCATAAATTTTTATAATTTTTTTAAATTATCTGTTTCTCCAACTGTATCTGTGCTGCAGACAAGAGCTATGTATGATTCAACATCTTTCAGGAATGTATCTTCCTTTGCAGTCTCGCATGTATTCTCATTATCTTTGTATTTTCTTGTGTGTATTTTCAAACCTACGTGATGTGCCCTCTCATGAAGTATTCTCATGCGGTCTTGCATCACATTCTGGTTATGGGATCGAAGAGCCAGATCGTTGACGAAATCTACATATTCAAGCATTTTTTGCTTGACTTCATTGAACCGCCTTTCTATTGGTTGACTTTATTTTCATAATGCAGTCGTCAGTTATAGGAGAAAATGTTCGCTTATCTAAGTTTCTTTTATTCTTTTTCGTCCCTAATCCTCTCATTTGTTCATTTTTCAGTTGTTTTTTCCATCATCATTTTCTTACAAACTTTTGTTTCACACCCTTTTGTTTTCCGGGCGTGATTGATACCTCACAAACCTCATCTTTATTTTCTAGTATTAAAATAT
>JAMPIV010005577.1:0-56228 GCA_024509875.1 Oreohelix idahoensis | reverse complement strand
CTCAAATAACAATGTAGTTAAGAATATTAAGATGTTTTTTTATTAAGAAATGTGTGACCCACCAGGTGGCTGGATGTAGCAAATGAGATTGTGAGGCCCGTTATTTTTCCTGATTGTGGACATTAGTAAAAAATTAGTAACCATTCAGGCAAGTCATGTCACAAGAGGAATTGTAGAGGCCAGTTATTTTTTCCGAAGATTGGAATTTGCAATAATAAATGAGTAACCCTCCAGGTAAGAGGAGATTTAGAGCCAGTTATTTTTCTTGATAATGGACAGTCAAAATAAATAAATACCTATCCCGGTAGGGTAAAATGTCACAAAAATGAATGCGTGTAATCCAGTTCTTCGGAGCATTTATACCCAGTTAGAATGATAGGCCATCAGGCAGTTGATGTCAGATCGATCTGTGGCTTGGCTTATTTATGAGACTAAAAACCCTGCAGAGTGTTTGTTCTGCACTATTTTTTCTCCCCAGGTGACAAAATTTGTTACTAAAATAGGGCATCCCACTTTCACTTTAGATCTCAGCATATTTTTTGACACATTCTCATCATTGATCTCCTCTTTTATGCATCGAGCAAGGTTGTGAAAAAAAAAATTATTTATTGATGGCTTATGTTTTCACCAGCATATTTAACATCCCATCATCATATAGTTTTTCCTCTGTAATAAATTTGGCATTATTCTTTCTTATTCATAACCTTTTTTATTATTACTATAACTTTTTATTTAGTAATGAAGCAAAGAGTCTATGTATATCACATTAGATACTCAAAAGTCAACATGGAATGCAAGCATCAAAATTTGCTTCCTGAGTCTGTGTGTCTGTTTTGAGAATTATATGTTTCAGACATTCATTACAAATAACCACACCTATAGTGATTACTTGGAAGAAAATAAACACAAAAATTTTAAGAAAATTAAAATTAATAATAATAAAAATTTGAGGTTTCTTTGGGGTACCCTGCGTAACTGGTAATTTAAAAAAAAATAAAAACAAACAACGAAACAAAAATAATATAGGTTAGAAGTGTCAGATATAGTGAAATGTTTTTAAAAATCTAATTTCATCATTGACTTACAGAACACTTTCTTGTACAAAAAGAATACGTTGTGATAAGTTATTCAACAGTTTAATTTTTTTTTTCACCAGACCAGAAGGTTTCTAGAGCAACTGTGAAGCTAGCATCTCACAATAATTTGAAGATATTGAAGTACGCCAGAGTTTGTAAATCAAAATGCGTCACATGATTATCATGCTTTCTAGACACTGTTCACACTGTTAATAATCTTTATCAGTTTTTTTGTTGTATTCTTATTACGATCTAATTGTTGACTGGTTATTCTCCACTGGACTCCCAGAAACAGTGCTGCCTAATATTTGATATAGTACATCATTGGATGCCAGATATGCCTTCTTCTGATATTTTAGATAGTTTTATTACTGAACTACTGTGACGACTCCTGTTAATAATATTTGAGATAGTATATCATTGGAAAGCCAGACATGCCTTCTGATATTTTAGATAGTTTTTATTAACTGAACTCCTGTGACAGACTCCTTTAATAATATTTTAGACAGAGTATCATTGATTGCCAACATGCCTTCTGATATTTTAGATAGTTTTAGTACTGAACTCTGTGACAGACTCCCTTTAATAATATATTAGATAGTAAATCATTGGTTTGGCCAGACATGCCTTCTGAATTTAGATAGTTTTTTTTTTATTACTGAACTCTGTGACAGACTCCTGTTTATAAATTTGAGAAGTATATCATTGGATTGACAGACATGCCTTCTGATAATTTTAGATAGTTTATTACTGAACTTCTGTGACAGGACTCCTGTTAATAATATTTTGAGGACAGTGTAATCAATGGGACTCCAAGACAGGCCCCCAAATATTTGATGATAAACATATCACTGGGGGACTTCCTAGGCACAACACCCCCACTATTGGAAGAGGTTTATTCCTGGACTGCCAGACAGCCCCCCCCCCATAATAATTGAGCTTATCACAAGACTCCTCAGACAATTTTTCCCTAGTAACTTAAGTCTTGACCAAAAACTATCAGTTCCCCTGTAAATTCTGAGATGGATTCACCTCTGAGACTAACAGACAGGATTTGCAATTGTTTTTAAAAGATCTGTTTTACGACTCTAAACACACACGCAGGTCCCCCCACTATATTTGGGGAATAGTTTTCAACAGTTGTACTTTGAAGGACAGGTTTTCCTGTTATTTTCAGTTAGAACACATGTGAACACCTCAGTCAGGTTTCCTGCTATTTCTAGTTGCACCCATGTGGTATTCCATACAGGTTTCCTGTTTATTTTAGTAGTTACTACTCCCACGCAGGTTTTTCCAGTTATTTTTAGTAGTTAAACTCCCACGCACGGGTTTCCAGTTATTTTAGTAGTTAACTCCCACGCAGGTTTTCCAGTTTATTTAAGGAGTTAACACTCCCAGGCAGGTTTCCCGCTATTCTAAATTGTACCAGTGTTACTCACAGGGCAGGTTTCCCTGTTATTTTAGTAGGTAGTTAACTCCCAGGACAGGTTCCCTGTTATTTTAGTTTGCACCAATTAATTCCCAGACAGGTTTTCCTGGTGTTTTCGTATCACACCCCAAGATGCCAGCAATAGTGAATGCAGTTCAGCGACCCGATATAATAGCTGTACTATGCTTTCATCAGGACACAGCGAAAACCTAGAGCTGGTTCCAAAGACGGCACTCCACCTCCACGTGGTCGTGGTCCACAGGAAAACAGTCTGCAGCAGTGCAGTCTGGCTGAGCGGGAGATGCGTAGATCGGCAATGGGGACAGGCAAACCCGGTTACCACTAAAAAAAATGCCGTGCCTGAAAGTCGGCATGTGTTCGGACCGAAAGGTGCAGATATCACAGCTTAGGCGTAAAACAAAAAACCACAACGCAACCACCGTCCTTTTCAGGGCGAAACGAGGTGTGGGAAGAAGAAGAAGAAGTATCACCACAGTGAAACACTAGCTGTTCGTCCAACAGAAATTTTTATAGAAGTTTCTTCTTCATTCTAGAGATAATTTTACCACTGGAATCATGACAACTGAACATTCCGTTGAATTGCATTTTTTTTAGTCAGACTAAGCTGTGGCTTTTATTAAATAAAATAACTTCTAAAGAACTGAGAGTAATGTGGGACCATAACCCACCCAACCAATTGTTCTAGCACAGTTATGCCTTCACCATGAAAAGCTGGGTATAACAAAATGGCATAAAACAAATTTTATGAAAACAAATATTCATTATCTGATGAGTGGTGACTTATAACTCAGCTTTCTTTCTTAGGACAAAAAATGATTTCCTGATCTATTACACTGTAAACAGACCACATGTTTTATATTTGGAACATGCGCCCTTACAATATACATATGTGGAATTGAACACGCCTGTGGAGGCTAAATTTACCACCCTCATTTGACTCTTTTAAATCATCCACACACTTCCAGGGATTCCCCCTGTAGTGAAACTTGTTGAGAATCCCAGCATTGCACACTAAGATTAGAGAAGACTTGCCCCAGACGTGTGATTCTTTGGCTTTGACCTGGTTGACTGCTTGCAGGAGGATCTCATTCACAATGGACTCAGTGATAAGTAGGGGTGTGTGTGAGCTGAGAGAGTGGCTCTGTGCAAGACGTGACAATTCCTTGGGGAGAGCCCGAACCAGAGCACAGTATTTTAGCTTCTGCATATGTTGGAGAGAAGCCCCCTTGGGATGGCAGGGAATGCACGGTATGCCTCTGCTTCTTCTTACTCCTAGTTTGGGACCAGATGAGACGATCCTTTAAATGCAATCCAAGCTGGATAAACTGGAGCTCATGACTTCAACTCATGTTTTTGGAAATGGCAGAAAAGCCACAGGATAAGCCTAGATCTATCAGTGTAGAATAATACTCCAAGAACTCTTCAACTTGGTATTGGCTGCAAAAGAGCGCAGAAGCTCAGTAAACCCTAGGTTAAATATACAACAACTGAAGCAGGTATCTCATTAATCTGAGGAGTTGTGTTACTTATCACTGCTTTCTTTACTTAGACCAAAAATGATTTCTGATGTTAAACACCATAACACGACCACATGGTCATTTTCAATTTGGAACATACACCCTAATTTATACCCGGAAGGACCCCTGTATCTAAGTGAACGGGGCAAACCTTTGCCAAAATTGAGGCAAAAATTATTTTTCATTTTAAAGTTTTTAAAAGAATTAATCCCAGCATCCATAATCCAGTTCACATACCTGCATCCCAGTTAGTGAACACTTTGTGTATAGTAAACCCCAAAGCTTTATTCAATATTAGCAACAGAGTGCTAAAGCAACAGTAAATCACAGTTTGTGGCTAGTAATTGAGCTGTGTAGGTATAGATATGGATATAAAAAATGGATTTAAAATCCAATCAGCATCCAAACCCAGTAATTTGTTCAGTTTGTGTTCCACAAATTTCTTTTCGTTTTCGTATTTTTTGGTTGATAACAGTAGATTACAGTGGTTTTGAAATGTTAAAAAACTTAACCTTTTTAAATTTACTGACTTTTGGTTGAACAAATTTTATTCTGGGTTTACTGTCCTGAAGTGATATTACATTTTGCAATTAAAATCAGTTGGCCATCAATGTCCAGTTTTTTGTTTCAGTTTGTAGCCACCTGTAGTATATTTATTATGTTTGTGATATACCATTTATTACAACTAGAAATGTATTAGGTTTATAAAGTTTTTGAACATACAAAAAAAATACTGTTCTAATCGTAGGGGTTCCGAAAACCTAGTTTGTACCAATTACCCCTCAGGGGTACCAAAGAAGCCCCTATTCATGGGGTACTACAGGAATATATTTGGTTAAATAACTAACTTTAATCCTCCTGAAAATATTCCACAAAATAGTTAGCGTTACGTGAATTAAACGTGTAATATTAGAGAGAATGGACATAGTCCCAGTCTCAGTCCAATCAAAAGCTATTTGAAAACAGACCTGAGCTCTCGAACAAATTATAAATGCAGGTGTTATCTTTCAAAAACTGCACCAAGAATAAAAATGTTGGTTCACAAGAAAAACAGATCTCTACTAAATTTATTTGAATGGTGATCTGACAAACCAATAAAAAAAAAATTTATGAAAATAAAAATGTTGTTTGTTATGAATACAATTTGGATTATTAATCCTGTTTATATTATTTTCTTATGAGCATATGTATGATAAACTCAAGAATTTGTTTTCTCTCATATTGAATTTAGGGGGGGGGGGGGGGGGTTTTTTTGCGGGGACACCGTTTTTAAAATAATTGGGCCGAGAAATCTGCCCTTCTTAAAACTTAGGAAGTGAAGGATGTCCTAATTTTGTGGAGTTTCTGGATCTCCGACAGTACACTTTACTAGCTTCCTACCGGTTAGACCGCCAAACACATAATGTGTAGACTCAGGACTTCCTGTTGGACAGAAAGACACACCAAAGTGACTTTGTAAGTTTTCACATCTATTAACCAATGGATTGGACATTTCTCTTATAATAATCCTCACTTAACTGATACTCTCTGGTTCCGTAATTCCTGTTCTTAATGGATTATGGATGAGATGAAACGATGTTCTAACACTCCTAGATTGAAGGTGAAGTATGAACTGTGAATTACCTCCTATTCCTATCATCCTAGAGGAAAAATCTTTTTTTTTTTAATTAATCAATTTACGAGAAGACTATAATTGAAAAACAACTATCTTTCGCTCATTTTTTAGCTATGAGGCTAAGTGCAAAAATGCCACCATCTTAAACTAATGAAATAAGAAAAAGTAAATCATAATTACATACAACACAGGGAATGAACCATGTTTACTCAGGCCTAAGCCTCTGGGAAAAAGTCTTACTGCCCCACAAATGTTGGGAAACTTCGTACTGATTTCATCGGTGCCCTCTGATATTATATTTACTCTGGGTGCCAATTTATATTACGACATTGGATGTGTTGATGTATAAAAACTCCGCCTACAAAACCAATTGCTAGGCCTCCAATTGGTGTGGTTTTGGCATTTACACCTTTCGTTGCCCTGGTCCCCCAGGAAAATGTCACTGGCCAAAAAGTGGAGTGGGCTTTTGCCAAACACACTTTTTAAATCTGCGTTTCCTGTCCGTTTTTGCAAAGACAAAACAGATGTTAATGAATGATTGGCCGGCTAAATGCAAAAAATCCACCTTCCACCTCTGCCATAAAAACTACAAAGTCTGATCCTTATTTTGCCTCCGTGTCATTCTTGTTATCCTTTGGTGGAGGACGGTGTTCCTATATCTCCTTGTTCACATCTAAGGACGCTTACTTGTGTATATCAAGTATGCCAGCTTCCCAAGTCTTTGTTTTGTCCATCGGACCGCCGCCGGGTTGTCATTGTGTCCAATGTGGTTAACGACTCGGGTTTGTTTTAAACAGGGGATTAGACTTCTCTCTATTTGCCAAGCCGAGCGTTTCCCAAAGTTAAACAAAACTCCAGTGTGGCATGTCTCGTGATGTTTACACTGGGGAATTAGGTATCAAAGAATTTGTTCTTTATGCTCATGATTTTGTTTTCATCACACCTTAGGATTAACCTCAAGGTGGGAAAACTAAATCAGAGGCGTGTAAAGTTCCACTTTAGATACAAGTCCGTGATTAATAATAAAGATTCACTTTTTTAACAACGATGATGAAAGAGCAAAATGTGGGAGAAAATAAAATATAAGAAAGATGTTGGAAAAGATAGATAGATGGATACGTTACTCCACGTACTTAACAGCAGTTCCCCTCAAACTTCCTGGAAAAGAGAAGAGAGTGATAAAGATCGACCTACTATATGACAATGGTAGCAGTATAAGAGAGCTATGTAGTAAGTTATAGTTTTGGTGTGAATTGCGTGATGGCCACTAACTGCCTTGTAACAGTCTGTGGCCAAGGATCAAAGAATAAGAGAAGAAGAATTGCAGCTCGTTAATTATCCTTACCCATTTAAATCATAATTCTCTTAATCTCCACACTATAACACAATTTCAAACAGAAACCTGAATTTAATAAACAAATAATCAATCAACTATGATTTATAAAAAAATGTATATCTGTACATTTATTAATTAAAATAGAAGTTTGATAAAGATTGCGTATACGTATTTACACCAATCACAAGTCGGAAAATTAAGAAGTGTCAATGTCTTTGTTCATAATTTCAGGCTATTAGTGACTTCTGGATCTTCTTTCTTCGAAGTAATGAGTACTTATCTAATTCAAGTCCTTTCACTGCAGACACTTTTTGTCATACATCGGGTGTTGATATCCAAGATATTTATTTCACCTAGACATGTAGCCACTAATGCTACTCTATCTGATGAATAGCAGAGGGTGGTACTCGAATCACACACATCCAGTTTTTTAAGCTCTCTTATCAGAAGCTTTTGTATTGACTCTCGGATAATCTGAAACATATGTACAGACTATGGTATCTGTTTTTTTCACCAAGACGATACTTCGATGATGACGGGCCACTATTGATCAGAATCCTCATTTAAACAACATAGTCCACGAAGCCGTGGTCATATCAATCAAAAGAAGTACATCATAACAAATCAGTAAGATACATTGTTGGACTATAAAAAATCATTTACAAATGTTTCTGTATTCTGTCTTGATTACTTACTTCCCTTTGGAAGTAGTTTCCCTTGAAAGATATTACACCAAAAAAATGTTTAATTGAACGAAGGAAACTAAGGAAGTGAAGAAGCAGTGGAAGAGGAAGACGAGGAAGAGGAAGAAGACGAACGCTTTGGCATCCAGCATTTAAAAGCTTAGCCCTGAAAAGGGCTGTAAGCTCTTATAGCTAGTATTGCGGAGTCATGACAAGGACTTCTAGCTGCGTCATGCTGTTCAGGTTATATTCAGTTTGGAAACCAATATCAGTTATCAGCACACAGTTAAGAGTACCACGATTAAGATATCAGCAGTAATTAAAAGTCAATGCTAACATTAATATTAAACATTACAGCACTTTACATAACACCAAACTGGCTTGTAACCCCACTGTGGCGAAAGGTTGTTATAGTGTATATAGTGATAGTAATAGAGTAGAAGAAGTCTTCTCTTCCCAGAAGGTGTGAGGTCCCAGTGTTGGAGATGAACACTGGTATCCACTAGATAGTCACAGCTGTGAAAGTTAGTCTGCTCCAGAATTATTCAAGTAAAGTTAGACCTTACTGTGCCACCTCGCTATGTGCCTCAATCAGTGATAAAACAATTTCATAAAACTCAACTTCAACAATATTGAAATTAATAAAGCTGTTGAGTACAATTATGAAATTTGTTTATTTACATCAAAATTGCTTCTGCTGACATATCTTCTTCGTTCACCCTCAGATGTCAACTTGAATAAGTTCAAAGAAAGCAGTGGTCAGCCTGAGGCGTTGATATCTCTCCGTAGATTTTCTCCAGGAAATAGGTACTGGTGATGGCCATATGCATTTTTCTCTGTTCCTCATATGTTGGGCACCCCTGAAGCAGATGTTCGGCAGTCATTTTATCGCGTGCCAACAGTCACACTCATCAGTAGTTCCTATCTTTAATTTGTTGAATAGATGGTATCTCAATCTGTTATGACCCATGCGAAGTCTGAAGATTACCACTTGTTCACTTCTGCTGGATCATTTTTTTGATGGCCTGGATGCTCTGCTTCCCATTTGTGCCTGTATCTGTGCTTGATAAAACTCTTGGCCTCCTCATAAGTTATATTTGTGTCAAGTTGAGGAAGCTTTCCCCCTGCCTTTGCCAATCTGTCAGCCTCTTCATTACCAGGGATGTTGCAGTGAGGAGGTATCCACTGTATCACGACTCTTTTGTACTGCTGGCATAGTCTGTGAAGTGTTACTCTTAGGTCATCCAGTTCAGCATTACTTTGACGTTTCAGCGTTGTAATTACTGACAGCGCATCTGAGAAGATAGCTACTGGTCTCTCTGAGCTTCTTTCTGTCATTAGGATTTTTGCTGCAGTTTTTAAGGGCTATGCCTCTGCTAAGTTACTTCAAAATTTCCCTGTTGCGACTGCTATCTTTTTTTGTATGCCATTGATTAAGCTCAGGAAGACTCCTCCACTCCCATCTTCTGTTGCATTAATTGCTGATCCATCTGTGTATGCATGTATCCAGGTGTTGCTTGGGTAATGGTTTTTCTATATATTTTGTGGCTAGGACTCTCCTTTCTGTTTCATTTTGGCTGTTCTTTCTCTCAATACCAGGAACGTTTTCTATCATTTCAGGGAAGCACTGTTGTTTCCAAGTTGGTAGCTTGCATATGTAATACATATTGGCGTAGCTGTTTGATATTGTGTTTATGGGGTTCAGCTCCCATCTTTGTTTTGACTGTCTCTACAAAGGTGCTGACTTATGAATGTAATGTTAGATGGAATTAATGAAGAATTATTTTACAAAAGCATGGTGATGATGAAGTTAAATTAAATTATATTTAACTAACTCAAAAAAATGTTCTTGTAGTGACTTTTCCAAATAGTTGAATAAACTGAATTCCTCACTGTCTTAGTTTCACTTTACTGTTTCTGCTATGCTATCATACTAATATTTCATCATGAAACACATTCTTGACAAATTATCACTCAGGTGCACGATTTGTCAGTGACATTCACTTAACTTCTATGTCAGATGAAATTTGACTTTGAAATGTTACAGTTTGGCAGATGGGTCTTGCTTATGCCAATCCAGACACTGCTGGGGTGTAAAGCAATCGATCTCGAAACCACTGAGGCTTCTGGTTATTTACTTGTTAGCTCAGCTGGTTCTCCGATCATTGACCTTTTTGACTTTTAGGGTGACAAGTACGAATCTGAGGACAAGGTTTAGACATGTGGCTAGGTTTTGTTTTACTGCCTACAAGTCTAATGTAAGTGAGATGATATTGTTTTCAGATGTCTGCGGGGTATATGCATGATACATGGATCAGTCATGATAAGCGAATAGCGGGAGAACAAGAACAGGTGCTAGCTGCAGAACATTTTCTCAAATAAAATTAATACAGAATATACTGCAGTTCATACATCAATTCTGTACACACATATATGTCTTAATCACCCTTACTAATCTCCTGACAAGTTCAGCTCTGAAAAAGTGCTGTAACTTTATGGCAGGGTAATATACATAAGCCCTGATAAAGGACTATATTTAGTCCTGAAAAGGACTGTGCTAAAATTCCTGATATGGAAACTCAGTCACTGTGTGGTTAAATTATCAGTATTCCAACCCTTCTGACAAGCAATACCAATTTAAACCATATAGAATGTATGATAATTTTCATAAGCATAGTCGACTAAACCAAACCTCAAAAAAATACAACAGTTTTGTAAATTGTACTTAATAGTAATTAAATATACACAGCATTAACATACCTTCTCAGGATCTTATATATAAGTCAGACAAGACTGGGCTTTGGTGGAGAATAGGGCTGCTTTGAGTTTACAGATATGGTAAAGTTCATAAAACCTCAAGCAAGCCTTTTCACTCTCTCTCTCTCTGGGCCCCGTTCGTTCCTTCTGTCATTTATTCTGTGCCAAGTGATTTTGAATTTTTTTTTTTTTTTTTTTTTAAGTAAAAACTTTATTGCCTTCCTTTTGGCGAGGCGCGGTCCCGTTCAACCTAGTCAGTTAAATCAGGGCCGGCATCATGTACCACAACATAAAAGACCCATTAGGGTGTCTGGGTTTTTAGATTTTGAAATTATCCGGGGTCCTCCTTTTATAGGGCTGCGAGCGTGTTGTTAACCTCATCTAGCGTACTAAGAAGGACAAAGTCGTACTAAAAACCGGTAATCGAATGAGTCTGTTAACCTCGATTACAAATCCTGCAAAACTTTCCCATCATCCGATGGAATTTTTGTTGTTTGCAGTGGTGTTTCCAAACCCTCGGATTCGAGTATAGCACCTTTTTCTAATTTAGAGGCCTTTTTGAGTTTTACAGTCTTTCATTCTCAGTAAGTTTTTTTCTTTCTCTCCATATGTTGTTTGTTTACCCTAATCAGATCCGTGTTGGAGTGAATTTATATCGGAATGTTTTTTTTTTTTTTTTTTTTTTTTTTTTTGATTAGGATCACTACTGGTTTTTTCTCGAGGCAACAGACACCTTTTCAATCAAATATTCTTCAAAACGACTACTTCATCAACCCAATTTTTCCTTTAATCCTGCCACATAGTTTGGAGTTCTCACGCCCCTGTTAAAAAGAGGGGACTATTTTCATCCCTTGGTCCTGTCATTTCGTTCTCCTTTACGAGCCCTAAGTCCCTAACCTAAGTTTCGTTAGCGATCCTTTATTCCTCCATATAAGTAGTTTATAAAGTTAGCTTTTTCGATCGGTTTTGTGTAAGGCTTTTCTCTTCCGTGATTGGCTTGAAAATGACCTTGGACACCACCAACCGAAAAAAATATAACTGACTTGGCATTGGCGCCTGTATAACCTATGTCCATACTTTCCTTGCCGTTCATGCATTTACTCGACTTACTAAGCATGCTTTTTTCAAACACATGACCACCAACGAGTTAAGAAACAAGGTTTGACATTTACCCTTCCAGACACAGGAATTACTACAGATCAGAGTTTATCACTTATGCAAGTCTGCTCACAAGCAGGTCAGCTTTGCTTTTCTCAGCTATGGGCTGTGGGTGGCTATGTGGCGTCAACAAGCAGGTAGTCAGTTCGGCTGAAACGTTCTTTTCCAGGCTATGAAATTTTTAAGAGTCCAGAATTGAATTCTCATAGCGGGGCTTAATATGTAAAGCCCAATCTTTCCTTCACGGAGGGTCTCGCGGCTGAATTAACTTTTCTGCTTGTAACTTTCAGAGGGATTTCAATCGCTTGTGGTGCAATTTGTTCTGACAGAAATCCATTATTTCCTATTTTACGAAAGATAATGATTTCCCATTGCCATAGGTTACATGTATGTGTTAAATTGCATTTCAAAGACCCCCCCCACCCCCCCCCCCCCCCCCCCCCCCCCCCCAAAAAAAAAAAAAAGAATTTTTTCCGTTCGGGGCATTTATCATAAGTTTATAGCATATTTACTAGTGTGCGATTCATAATTTATCATAAAGACACTAGTTTACGTGGCCATTCCAGAGTGTCAAGTCCATATCGCTATTGGTAAACAAATTTACACTTTTGAAAAAAAAAAAGCCTGCGCAATATGCCAGCCGCAAATAATTGTATGGACTCCGCCATCCCCATCCCATCGACAAGGACATACATAATCATTCCAAAAAAAGGTTAGAATCACCACAAAACAAACCAAGCTCCATCATCGTCAGCAAAGCCATCCCCAAACATAAGGTCGGCCTCAATGGATCTCCGGCGTCTTATGGTCTCTTGTCTTGATGGTGCACTTGATAAAGATTTTCTCTTGATCTTATCTTCCCCACCAATAGCACGTTTGTCGTCCAACTCCTAACTTCCCATTAAGGTTTTAGTTACATGTCCACAAAATTATTTTAGCTGTCTAAATTGATATCCTGGATGTACCTCACACCCAAGACCCGTGCACTAAGAAACATTTATAAAAGGATCGTTTGACAGGGGTTTTTTTGCCAATTATTGGTTGCTTGCAACCCTCTCAGCAGCAGACTTTAAACAATTCCAAATGCAACCCAAAGCCTTATATATAGATGCATAACAACATTTTATTAAATTTCTAACCAAACAGAAAACCGAACACCAAACAAACAATCATTCCTATTTTCATTCCTAGTTTTTTTTGTCTAGGCATTTTTTTATTCTCCTTTCACGACACCCCCCCCCCCCCCCCCCCCCAATCGATATATCCACATCACAATGGCCTAAATTCTTTCTACAGATGCCCCCCCTTTTCGTTGTTCGTGTTGTTTTTTACAGCATACGTGTGTTCAGTCTTAATCGCTTGGATACCTTCACATGTTGGCATATAGAGGGAAATGAAAAGGCAGATAAAAGCAACCAAGAAAGGCAGACAGATCTGATAAAATAATCTAATAAATGTAGGATGAGTAAATCAGAGATTAGAGCTTAATTAAAGATTTTATAATAACAGATGAATGGAAAGCTCAGAGTGGGATAAAAAATCTGAAAGAAAAAGACAATGCATATAGGGCTAAAAGATATTTTCAAGGCTCCCAACCAAGAAAAATGTCACAATATTTTCCCAATTACACCAGAATAGTTAGACCCCCAATTTTTTTCTTGTATGGAAGCCTTGAAATATCTTAGGCCTAATGCCATGTCCCTTTTTATCTTTCAGATTATTTTTTATCCCCCACTCCTGGCCCTTTTTCCATTCAATACAGTTTATTTAAAAACTCTTTTAATTTAAGCTCCTAATGCTCCTGATTATACTCATCCCCCTACATTTATTAGATTATTATCAGATCTGCCTTTCTTGGTTGCTTTATCTGCCTTTTCATTTCCCTCTATGCCAACATGTGAAGGTATCCAAGCGATTAAGACTGAACACGTATGCTGTAAAAACACGAACAACGAAAAGGCATCTGTAAGAAAGAATTTAGGCCATTGTGATGTGGATATATCGATTGGGGGGTGTCGTGAAAGGAGAATAAAATGCCCTAGAAAAACTAGGAATGAAAATAGAATGATTGTTTGTTTGGTGTTCGGTAGAATTAAATGTTGATCTGCATAAGGCTTTGGGTTGCTTGAATTGTTAAGTCTGCTGCTGAGAGGGTTGCAAGCAACCAATAATTGCAACCCCTGTCAAACGATCCTTTATAAATGTTCTTAGTGCACGGGTCTTGGGTGTGAGGTACATCCAGGATATCAAATTTAGACAGCTAAAATATTTTGGCCATGTAACTAAAACCTTAATGGAAGTTAGAGTTGACGACAAACGTGCTATTGGTGGGAAGATAAGATCAAGAGAATCTATCAAGTGCACCATCAAGACAAGAGACATAAGACGTCGGAGATCCATTGAGGCCGACCTTATGTGGGGATGGCTGCTGACGATGATGAGCTGGTTTGTTTTGTGGTGATCCTAACCATTTTGGAATGATTATGTCTTGTCGATGATGGCGGAGTCACAATTATTAGGCTTGCATATTGCGCAGGCTTTTTTTTTTTTCAAAAGTAAATTTGTTTACAATAGCGATATGGACTTGACACTCTGGAATGGCCACGTAAACTAGTGTCTTTATGATAAATTATGAATCGCACACTAGTAAATATGCTATAAATTTATGATAAATGCCCCGAACGGAAAAATTCTTTTTTTTTTGGGGGGGGGGGGGGATTTGAAATGCAATTACACATACATGTAACTATGGCAATGGGAAATCATTATCTTTCGTAACAGGAAATAATGATTCTGTCAGACAAATTGCACCACAGCATTGAAATCCCTCGAAAGTTACAAGCAGAAAAGTTAATTCAGGCGCGGACCTCCGTGAAGGAAAGATTGGGTACATATAAGCCCGCTTGATTCAATTCTGGACTCTTAAAATTTCATAGCTGAAAAGACGTTCAGCGAACTGACACCTGCTTGTTGACGCCACATAGCCACCCACAGCCCATAGCTGAGAAAAGCAAAGCTGACCTGCTTGTGAGCAGACTTGCATAAGTGATAAACTCTGATCTGTAATACTGTGTCTGAAGGGTATGTCAAACTTGTTTTAATCGTTGGTGTCATGTGTTGAAAACGCATGCTTAGTAGTCGAGTAAATGCATGAACGGCAGGAAAAGTAGGACAGAGGTATACAGGCCAATGCAGTACTATTTTTTCGGTGGTGTGTCAGGTTCAGCCAATCACGGAAGAGAAGCCTACACAAAACCGATCGAAAAAGCTACTTATAAACTACTTATATGGAGAATAAAACGCTAACGAAACATAGGTTAGACTTAGGGCTCGTAAAGGAGAACGAAATGACAGACAAGGATGAAAATAGTCTCTTTTTACAGGGGAGAACTCCAACTATGTGCAGATTAAAGGAAAATTGGGTTGATGAAGTAGTTTTGAAGATATTTGATAGAAAAGGTGTCAGTGCCTCGAGAAAACCAGTAGTTTTCCTAATCAAAATTCGATATAAATTCACTAACACGACTGATTAGGGAAAACAACATATGGATAGAAAGAAAAACTTACTGAGAATGAAAGACTGTAACTCAAAAGGCTCTAAATAGAAAAGGTGCGATACACGAATCCGAGGTTTGGAACACTTCTAACACAAAATCCATCGGAGATGGAAAGTTTGCAGGATTGAATCGGAGTTACCGACCTTGTCTTCTTAGACGCACGCTCGCAGCCTATAAAAGGAGACCCCGGATAATTCAAAATCTAAAAACCCAGACCTAAGGGTCTTTTATGTTTGGACATGCGCCCTGATATAACTGACTAGGTTGAACGGGACGCGCCTCGCCAAAACGAGGCAAAAGTTTTACTTAAAAAAAAAAAAAAAAATTCAAAATCACTTGCACAGAATAAAGACAGAAGGACGACGGCCAGAGAGAGAGAAGCTTGTTGAGGTTAGAACTTTACTATCTGTAACCAAGCAACCCTATTCTCCACCAAAGCCAGTCTTGTCTGACTTTATATAGATCCTGAGAAGGTATGTAAATGCTGTGTATATTTAATACATTAATTACAATTACAACTGTGTATTTTTGAATTTGGTTAGTCGATATGTTATGAAAGTATCATACATTCTATATGGTTAAATTGGTATGCTTGTCGAAGGTTGGAAACTGATAATTTAACCACACAGTGACTGAGTCCATATCAGAATTAGCACAGTCCTTTTCAGGACTAAATATAGTCCTTATCAGGGCTTATGTACCCTGCCATAAAGTTACAGCACTTTTCAGAGCTGACTTGTCAGGGAGTAAGGGTGATTAAGACCATATATGTGTGTACAGAATTGATGTATGAACTGCAGTATATTCTGTATTATTTTATTTGAGAAAATGTTCTGCAGCTAGCACCTGTCTTGTCTCGCTATCGCTTATCATGACTGATCCATGTATCATGCATATACCCGCAGACATCTGAAAACAATATCATCTCACATACATTAGACTTGTAGGCAGTAAAACAAAACCTAGCCACATGTCTAAACCTTGTCCTCAGATTCGTACTTGTCACCCTAAGTCAAAGGTCAATGATCGAGAACCAGCTGAGCTAACAAGTAATAACCAGAAGCCTCAGTGGTTTCGAGATCGATGCTTTACACCCCAGCAGTGTCTGGATTGGCATAAGCAAGACCCATCTGCCAAACTGTACATTTCAAAGTCAAATTTCATCTGACATAGAAGTTAAGTGAATGTCACTGACAATCGTGCACCCTGAGTGATAATTTGTCAAGAATTGTTTCATGATGAAAATATTAGTATGATAGCATAGCAGAAACAGTAAAGTGAAACTAAGACAGTGAGGAATTCAGTTATTCAACTATTTGGAAAAGTCTACAAGAACATTTTTTGAGTTAGTTAAATAATTTAATTTAACTTCATCATCACCATGCTTTTGTAAAATAATTCTTCATTAATTCCATCTACATACATTCATAAGTCAGCACCTTTGTAGAGACAGTCAAAACAAAGATGGGAGCTGACCCCATAAACACAATATCAACAGCTACGCCCATATGTATTACATATGCAAGCTACCAACTTGGAAACAACAGTGCTTCCCTGAAATGATAGAAAACGTTCCTGGTATTGAGAGAAAGAACAGCCAAAATGAAACAGAAAGGAGAGTCCTAGCCACAAAATATATAGAAAAACCATTACCCAAGCAACACCTGGATACATGCATACACAGATGGATCAGCAATTAATGCAACAGAAGATGGGAGTGGAGGAGTCTTCCTGAGCTTAATCAATGGCATACAAAAAAAGATAGCAGTCGCAACAGGGAAATTTTGAAGTAACTTAGCAGAGGCATAGCCCTTAAAAACTGCAGCAAAAATCCTAATGACAGAAAGAAGCTCAGAGAGACCAGTAGCTATCTTCTCAGATGTGCTGTCGGTAATTACAACGCTGAAACGTCAAAGTAATGCTGAACTGGATGACCTAAGAGTAACACTTCACAGACTATGCCAGCAGTACAAAAGCGTTGTGATACAGTGGATACCTCCTCACTGCAACATCCCTGGTAATGAAGAGGCTGACAGATTGGCAAAGGCAGGGGGAAAGCTTCCTCAACTTGACACAAATATAACTTATGAGGAGGCCAAGAGTTTTATCAAGCACAGATACAGGCACAAATGGGAAGCAGAGCATCCAGGCCATCAAAAAAATGATCCAGCAGAAGTGAACAAGTGGTAATCTTCAGACTTCGCATGGGTCATAACAGATTGAGATACCATCTATTCAACAAATTAAAGATAGGAACTACTGATGAGTGTGACTGTGGCACCGATAAAATGACTGCCGAACATCTGCTTCAGGGGTGCCCAACATATGAGGAACAGAGAAAATGGATATGGCCATCACCAGTACCATTCCTGGAGAAAATCTACGGAGATATCAACGCCTCAGGCTGACCACTGCTTTCTTTGAACTTATTCAAGTTGACATCTGAGGGTGAACGAAGAAGATATGTCAGCAGAAGCAATTTTGATGTAAATAAACAAATTTCATAATTGTACTCAACAGCTTTATTAATTCAATATTGTTGAAGTTGAGTTTTATGAATTGTTTTATCACTGATAGGCACATAGCGAGGTGGCACAGTAAGGTCTAACTTTACTTGAATAATTCTGGAGCAGACACTTTCACAGCTGTGACTATCTAGTGATACCAGTGTTCATCTCCAACACTGGGACCTCACACCTTCTGGAGAGAAGACTTCTTCTACTCTATTACTATCACTATACACTATAACAACCTTTCGCCACAGTTGGGTTACAAGCAGTTTGGTGTTATGTAAATTGCTGTAAAATTTAATATTAATGTTAGCATTGACTTTTAATTACCCGCTGATATCTTAATCTTGGTACTCTAAACCCTATGCTGATAACTGAAATTGTTTTCCAAAACTGAATATAACCTGAACAGCATGACACAGCTAGAAGTCCTTGTCAGGACTGCGCAATACAAGCTATAAGAGCTTACAGTCCTTTTCAAGCTTTAGCTTTTAAATGCTGGATGCCAAAGAGTTCGTCTTCTTCCTCTTCTTTTCTTCCACTGCTTCTTCACTTCCTTAGTTTCCTTCGTTCAATTTAAAATTTCGTTGATGTAATATCTTTAAAGGGAAACTACTTCCAAAGGGAAGTAAGTAATCAAGACAGAATTCAGAAACATTTGTAAATGATTTTTATAGTCCAACAATGTATCTTACTGATTGTATGATGTACTTCTTTGATTGATATGACCACAGCCTCATGAACTATGTTGTCTAAATGAGGATTCTGATCAATAGTGGCCCATCATCATCGGAGGATCGTCTTGGTGGAAGAAACAGATACCATAATCTGTGCATATGTTTCAGATTATCCGAGAGTCAATACAAAAGCTTCTGATAAGAAGCATAAAAAACTGGAGTGTGTGATTCGAGTACCACCTCTGCTATTCATCAGATAGTAGCATTGTGGCTACCTGTCTAGGTGATTTACGTACCTTGGACATCAACACCTGATGTATGACAGGAAGTGTCTGCAGTGAAAGGACTTGAATTAGATAAGTACTCATTACTTTGAAGAAACAAGACCCATAAGTCACTAATTGTCTGAAATGATGAACAAAGACATTGACACCTCATAATTTTCCAACTTGAGATTTGTGTAAATACATATCTGCAATTTTACCAAACTTCTATTTTAATTAATAAATGTACAGCTACATTTTATAAATCATAGTTGATTGATTTTGTTTAAATTCAGGTTTCTGTTTGAAATTGTGTTATAGTGTGGAGATTAAGAGAATTATGATTTAAATGGGTAAGGATAATTAACGAGCTGCAATTCTTCTTCTCTTATTCTTTGATCCTTAGCCACAGACTGTCAAAGCAGTTAGTGGCCATCACGCAATTCACACCAACTATAACTTACTACATAGCTCTCTTATACTGCTACCATTGTCATATAGTAGGTCTATCTTTATCACTCTCTATCTTTTCCAGGAAGTTGAGGGGAACTGCTGTAAGACGTGGAGTACGATCCATCTATCTATCTTTTCCAACATCTTTCTTATTTTATTTTCTCCCACATTTTGCTCTTTCATCGTTGTTAAAGTAATCTTTATTAATCACGACTTGTATCTAAAGTGTAACTTTACACACCTCTGATTTAGTTTTCCACCTTGAGTAATCTTGTGAAACAAACATGAGCATAGAACAAATTCTTTGATACCTAATTCCCAGTGTAAACATCACGAGACATGCCACACTGAGTATTGTTTAACTTTGGGAAACGCTCGGCTTGGCAATAGAGAGAAGTCTAATCCCCTGTTTAAACAAACCCGAGTCGTACCACATTGGAAACAATGACACCCGGCGCGGCCGATGGACAACAAAGACTTGGAAGCTGGCATACTGATTACCAAGCGTCTTAGATGTGAACAAGGAGATTATGGAACACCGTCTCACAAAGGATAACAAGAATGACACGGAGCAAAATAAGGAACAGACTTTGTGGCCAGAGGAGGCAGGTGATTTTTTGCATTAGCCGGCCAATCATTAACATCTGTTTGTCTTGCAAAACGGACAGGAAACGCAGATTAAAAAGTGTGTTGCAAAAGCCCACCCACTTTTGGCCAGTGACATTTCCTGACAGGGCACGAAAGGTGTAAATGCAAAAACCACAATATGGAGGCCTAGCAATTGGTTTGTAGGCGGAGTTATACATCACACATCCAATGTCGTAATATATTGGCACCCAGAGATATAATCAGAGGGCACGATGAAATCAGTACGAAGTTTCCAACATTGTGGGGCAGAAGATTTTCCCAGAGCTTAGCCTGAGTAAACATGTTCATTCCTGTGTGTAATTATTAATACTTTTTCTTATTCATTAGTTAAGATTTATTTTTGCACTTAGCCTCATAGCTAAATGAGCGAAAGATAGTTTTTCAATTAATTCTTCTCGTAAATGATTAATTAAAAAAAAGATTTTTCCTCTAGGATGATAGGATAGGAGGTAATTCACAGTTCATACTTCACCTTCATCTAGATTGTTAGATCATCGTTTCATCTCATCCATAATCATTAAGAACAGAATTAAGAACAGAGAGATCAGTAGTGAGGATTATTATAAGAGAAAGTCAACCATTGATAATAGATGTGAAACTTACAAAGTCACTTTGTGTGTCTTCAGTCCAACAGAAGTCTGAGTCTACACATTATGTGTTTGGCGTCTAACCGGAAGGAAGCTAGTAAAGTGTACATCCGGAGATCAGAACTCACAAAATAGGACATCCTTCACTTCCTAAGTTAAAGGGCAGATTTCTCGCCCAAGTATTTAAACGGTGTCCCCGCACCCCCTATTCAATATGAGAGAAAACAAATTCTTGAGTTTATCATACATATGCTCATAAGAAAATAATATAAACAGATTAATAATCAAAATTGTATTCAAAACAAAAACATTTTTATTTTCATAAATTTTTTTTATTGTTTGTCAGATCACCATCAAATAAATTAGTGAGATCTGTTTCTTGTGAACCAACATTTTTATTCTTGGTGCAGTTTTTGAAAGATACACCTGCATTATAATGTTCAGGCTCCAGTCTGTTTCTTGCTTTTGATTGGACTGAGAATGGGACTTGCCATTCTCTCTAATCTACACGTTAATTCACTAACGCTACTATTTGTGGAATATTTCAGTAGGATAAAGTAGTTATTTACCAAATATTCCTAGTACCCCATGATAGGCTTCTTGTACCCCTGAGGGTAATTGGTACAAGGTTAGGAACCCCTACGATAAACAGTATTTTTTTTGTATGTTCAAAAACTTATTAAACCAAAACATTTCTAGTTGTAATAAATGGTATATCACAAACATAATAAATACAACCAGGTGGCTACAAACTGAACAAATACTGGACAATGATGCCAACTGATTTAATTGCAAAATTATATCACATCAGGACAGAAACCCAGAATAAAATTTGTTCAACCAAAAGCAGTAAATTAAAAAGTTAAGTTTTTTAACATTTCAAAACCACTGTAGTCTACTGTTATCACCAAAATAAGAAACGAAAAGAAATTGTGGACACAAACTGAACAAATACTGGGTTAGGATGCTGATTGATTTAATCCATTTTTTATATCATATCTAAACCTACACAGCTCAATACTAGCACACTGTGATACTGTTGCTGCCTCTGTTGCTATATGATAAAGCTTTGGGTTTACTATACACAAATGTTCACTAACTGGGATGCAGGTATGTGAACTGGATTAAGGATGCTGGATAATTCTTTTAAAACTTTAAAATGAAAAATAATTTTGCCTCATTTTGGCAAGGTTTGCCCCGTTCACCTTAGATACAGGGTCCTTCGGGTATATTAGGGTGTATGTCCAAATAGAAAAGACCATGTGGTCTGTTATGGTGTTTACATCAGAAATCATTTTTGTCTAAGAAAGAAAGCAGAGATAAGTAACACACTCATCAGATAATGAATACCTGCTTCGTTGTTGTAATTTAACTAGGGTTACTGAGCTTCTCGCTCTTTTGCAGCCAATACCAAGTTGAAGAGTTCTTGGTATTATCTACACTGTAGATCTAGGCTTTTCCTGTGGCTTTTCTGCCATTCCAAAACATGAGTTGAAGTCATGAGCTCCAGTTTCTCCAGCTTGGATTGCATTTAAAGGATCGTCTCATCTGGTCCCAAACTAGGAGTAAGAAGAGCGAGGCATACCGTGCATTCCCTGCCATGCAAGGGGGCTCTCCAACTATGCAGAGCTAAAATACTGTGCTCTAGTTCGGGGCTCTCCCAAGGAATTGTCACGTCTTGCACAGAGCCACCTCTCAGCTCCCCCTACCCATCACTGAGTCCATAGTGAGATCCTCCTACAAGCAGTCAACCAGGTCAAAGCCAAAGAATCACGTCTGGGGCTCTTCTCTAATCTTAGTGTGCAATGCTGGATTCTCAACAAGTTTCACTACAGGGGGAATCCCTGGAAGTGTGTGGATGATTTAAAGAGTCAATGAGGGTGTAATTAGCCTCACAGGCGGGTTCACTTCCACATATGTATATTGTAGGGCGCATGTCCAAATATAAAACATGTGGTCTGTTACAGTGTATAGATCAGAAATCATTTTTTGTCTAAGAAAGAAAGCAGAGATATAAGTCACACTCATCAGATAATGAATATTTGTTTCATAAAATTTGTTATGCATTTTGTAATACCAGCTTTTCATGTGAAGGCATACTGTGCTAGAACAATTGTTGGGTTTGTTATGTTCCCACATTACTTCAGTCTTAAAGTTATTTTATTATAAAGCACAGCTAGTCTGACTAAAAATGCATCACGATGTTCAGTGTCAAGATTCCAGTGGTAAAATTATCTCTAGAATGAAGAAACTTCTATAAAATTTCAGTGACGAACAGCTAGTGTTCACTGGTGATACTTCTTCTTCTTCTTCCTCGTTCGCCCTGAAAAGGACGGTGGTTGCGTTGTGTTTGTTTACGCCTAAGCTGTGATATCTGCACCTTTCGGTCGACACATCCGACTTCAGCACGGCATTTTTTTAGGGACCGGGTTTGCCTTCCCATTGCGATCCGCACTCGCTCAGCCAGACTGCACTGCTGCAGACTGTTTCCAGGACCACCACGTGGAGGTGGAGTGCGGTCTTGACCAGCTCTGGTTCGCTGGTCCTGATGAAAGCAGTACAGCTATGGGTCGCTGACTGCATTCACTATTGCTGCATCTTGGGGTGATACTAAAACACCAGGAAACCTGTCTGGGAATTAACTGGTGCAACTAAAATAACAGGAAACCTGTCTGGGAGTTAACTACTAAAATAACAGGAAACCTGCCTGGAGTACACTGGTGCAATTAGAATAGCGGGAAACCTGCCTGGGCGTTAACTACTAAAATAACTGGAAACCTGCGTGGGAGTTAACTACTAAAATAACTGGAAACCTGCGTGGGAGTTAACTACTAAAATAACAGGAAACCTGTCTGGAATACACTGGTGCAACTAGAATAGCAGGAAACCTGCCTGAGAGTTCACTGTTCTAACTGAAATAACAGGAAACCTGTCTACAAGTACAGCTGTGAAACTATCCCAAATATAGGGGACCTGCTTGTGTGTTTAGTCGTAAAACATATCTTTAAAAACAATTGCAAAACCTGTCTGTTAGTCCAGAGGTGAATCCATCTCAAATTACAGGAAAGATAGTTTGGTCAAACTAAGATACTAGGAAAAATTGTCTGGGAGTCTTGTGATATGCTCAAATATTAGGGGGGGGGCTGTCTGGCAGTCCAGGAATAAACTCTCAAATAGTGGGGGTGTGTGCCTAGGAGTCCAGTGATATGTTATCTCAAATATTTGGGGGCCTGTCTTGGAGTCCAATGATACACTGTCTCAAATATTATTAACAGGAGTCTGTCACAGAGTTCAGTAATAAACTATCTAAAATATCAGAAGGCATGTCTGGCAATCCAATGATATACTATCTCAAATATTATTAACAGGAGTCTGTCACAGAGTTCAGTAATAAACTATCTAAAATATCAGAAGGCATGTCTGGCAATCCAATGATATACTATCTCAAATATTATTAACAGGAGTCTGTCACAGAGTTCAGTAATAAACTATCTAAAATATCAGAAGGCATGTCTGGCAATCCAATGATACACTGTCTCAAATATTATTAACAGGAGTCTGTCACAGAGTTCAGTAATAAACTATCTAAAATATCAGAAGGCATGTCTGGCAATCCAATGATATACTATCTCAAATATTATTAACAGGAGTCTGTCACAGAGTTCAGTAATAAACTATCTAAAATATCAGAAGGCATGTCTGGCAATCCAATGATATACTATCTCAAATATTAGGCAGCACTGTCTGGGAGTCCAGTGGAGAAAAACCAAGTCAAAAATTAAGAACGTAATAAGAATACAACACAAAAACAGCTAAAGAATCTATTAACAGTGTGAACAGTGTCTAGAAAAGCATGATAATCATGTGATGCATGATTACAAACTCTGGCGTACTTCAATATCTTCAAATTATTGTGAGATGCTAGCATCACAGTTGCTCAACAACCTTCTGTCTGGTGAAAAAAAAATTAAACTGTTGAACATATCACAACGTATTCTTTGTACAAGAAAGTGTTCTGCTAAGTCAAATGATGACAATTAGATTTAAAAACATTTCAACTATAACTGACACTTCTAACCTATATTATTTTGTTTCGTTTGTTTGTTTTTATTTTTTTTTAAATTACCAGTACCGGTACCAAAAACCTCAAATTATTATTATTATTAATTTCTAATTTTCTTAAAATTTTGTGTTATTTTCATCCAAGTAATCACATAAGTTGTGGTTATTTGTAATGAATGTCTGAAACATATAATTTTCAAAAATAGACACACAGAATCAGGAAGCAAATTTTGATGCTTGCATTCCATGTTGACTTTTGAGATATCTAATGTGATATACATAGACTCTTTGCTTCATTACTAAAATAAAAATATAGTAATAATAAAAAAGGTAATGAATAAAGAAAGAATAATGCCAAATTGATACAGAGAAAACACTATATGATGATGGGATGTTAAATATGCTGGTGAAAACATAAGCCATCAATAAATAATTTTTTTTTTTCACAACCTTGCTGGATGCAAACAGATGAGATCAATGATCAGAATGTGTCAAAATATGCAGAGATCCTAAAGTGAAAGAGGATGCCCTATTTAGTCAACAAATTTTGTCACCTGGGGAAAAAAGTGACAGAACAAACCACTCTGCAGGGTTTTTAATTCTCATAAATAAGCCAAGCCACAGCTCTTAACTGACATCAACCTGCCTGGATGGCTACTCATTTCTAACTCGGGTATAAATGCCCGAAGAACTGGCTTCTACACGCTTCATTTTGTGACATTACCCTACCTGGATAGTTATTTATTTATTCTGACTGTCCATTATCAAGAAAAATAACTGGCCTCTACACATCTCCTCTTACCTGGAGGGTTACTCATTTATTATTGCAATCCAGTCTTCGGAAAAATAACTGGCCTCTACACACTTCCTCTTGTGACACTGACTTGCCTGAATGGTTACTAATTTTTTTACTACTGTCCACACTCAGGAAAAATAACTGGCCTCTACACATCTCATTTTGCTACATCAGCCAACCTGGAGGGTCACTCATTTCTTATTCTTAATATTCATAACTACATTGTTTATTTGAGAAATAATATTTTATTATAGAACATATATCTCACGGTACTTGTTTCTCTTAGCACAACAATTCCATCATCAAAAATTAAAAGGCATTTCATCACAAGGAAACTGGACAACAGCAAATAACAGGTATGGATAGCACTAGGAAGAAAATCTGTCAAGTGTTTACTGCGACATAATATACAATAATAATTTGTGTAGATTAAACAGTTCTCAGAAAAATGCAGAAACACATCAGTTCTCCAAGGTTTTCTCTTCACACATTTTAATGTATCACTATGATGGTAATGTCTTCTCCTTACATATTTTAATGTATCACTATGATGGTAATGTTTTCTCCTTACACATTTTAATGTAGCACTATGATGGTAATGTTTTCTCCATACACATTTTAATGTAGCCTTATGATGGTAATGTCTTCTCCTTACACATTTTAATGTAGCACTATGATAGTAATGTCTTCTCCTTACACATTTTAATGTAGCACTATGATGGTAATGTCTTCTCCTTACACATTTTAATGTATCACTTTGATGGTAAACCCTTCTCACTCCCTGTGGAACCAATAAGTCTGTAAACTCCTTCATATCACATGGTTATTGACAACACCCAATCTGGTCCCATGCTTTCCATTCTGTGTCTCAATGGGTCTTCTCTATATCTCCTTCCTATCCCTTTTTGGGGGGGGGGAGGGGGGGGGGGAGGTCAGAGTGGCTAAGAGGTATGGCATCTGCCTTGAATTCTAGAGGTACTGGGTTCAATTCCCAGTTGAGGGAATATAATTTATGGACATTTTTTAATCAGAACCAGTGGCCCTAATGATGTCACACTCCCCTTTGATCTCCTGGGGAGTGAGATCGGATGCCTAGCCTTCTCGGATAAGGGTGAAAAAATAGGAGGTCCTGTGTGCATGTTACGCACATTAAAATCCCACTGCAGTTGGAAATCATAAAGACTAGGCCCATCAGGCCGCTGCCCTGGCAAAATGTAAAAATTAGAAACCTACCCACCACAATATTTATATAATATGTGATTCCTATATACACACACTGGGATTCTCGCCGATGCTACAAAGTTTGTGCACTGTGCTGAGATCCTCGTATGATCTAAGGGAGGAGATCAGAGCACTGATGGAGTTGTCCGTGTGCAATGAAGATAGTCCTTAAAGCAAAACCAAACCTATCCCATGTTCTCAGCGGATGATATTTTCAGAGACTGAGTTCTGACTATCTCACTTTCTTTTTACAGTAAAATAGGTCAAGGCAGTCTTATAGCAGATACTGCTGTAGGTGCATGAAGTGTTAGAGACTTCACTATACTGGGTCTAGCATCAAGAGGTGGGGTGACCATTTCCCTTCCTCACTACCTTTTCCTTCTCTAGCTCAAGAGCAAAATCTGGTACCTGTTTACAGCTGGGTAGATTGGAGTGTCTCAATACCGTGAATCAAACCCAGCACCTTTGCTGCGAGAAACCAGCGCTCCCTCTTAAAGTGTAATTCTCTATTGGCTAGATATTCCCCAACTCTGAGCTAAATTCTTTTTTAATAACCAGTTTTCTCATACCAGATTCTTTTAGTTAGTTAATGAATCAATCACATCATTTCTTCTTTATTGTTCACTCTCACATAACCACATCTATTTCTCTCATAAAGTTTGTGATCTATCTAAGTCTTCTCTCATCGCCAAACAGTAATCTGACAGCGGGTGTGGTGAAGATCTCGCTGTCAGTCTGATCCTCTTGTGGAGACAACATTCTTGAAGGACATGCCCTACTGTTTGCCTGTCTTCCCTACATGAACACTTATCTGTCTGCCTGATTTCTTTGAGGCTATTTCTGATTATTGCTTTCATCCCTTCATATATCCTGTCTTCAGCCTGAATTTCACTTCCACTTTCTTTGGTTATTTATCTGCCTTCTCATTTCCATATATCTTGCAATGGGCAGGAATCCATAGTACTTTCACCTCACCGAATGTCTAGCTGGCTTCCTTAGAGCTTTCAAGTGGAAATTTATGGCTGTTGTGGTCTTTAAGGCAGTTATTATGACTGACAAGGAATCTGTGGATTTCCTGTCCATTGTTTACTTTTGAGTATATATCTCTTCCAATTTTTTTGCAGCTCCTGCTTTGAAACATTTTCCAGTGGCCACTGGGAAGTGGATTTCCAGTCCATTATTTACTTTTTTGTATATATCTCTTCCATTTTTTGCAGCTCCTAATATTGAAACATTTTCCAGTGACCACTGGAAAGTGGATTTCCTGTCAATTATTTACTTTAAAAAAATATATATCTCTTCCATTTGTTGCAGCTCTTGCTGCTGATCTGTTTGCATGTATATGGAATACTTCTGGGAATGGGTATATATTTTTAATGTATTCCATTCTTCTTTGCATCCATTTAGTGCCCTTTTCATCATTTCTGGTATGTTGTTCTCCTCAATGTTGGAAATGTGCCGCTTATCGTTAGTGGCTCAGCCTTTGGTTATACAAGGTGTTGTATAAGGAAAGGTGAGTGGGGTCTTTTTACTTTTGTGTGTGTGTGCAAAGTTTCTCTGCAGTCTACCCAGGCCACACCCTTTCAGTTTGTCTTTCATTGGGGAGCTAAAGGATATTGATTGAAAGGGTATTGATTCATTGGGTGGGACCTAAGACGCGTCAACAGTGAGGAATGCAGTTAGCGACCTATAGCTAGACTGCTTGCGTCAGGGTCAGCGAACCAGAGCTGACCAAGACCCTACTCCACCTCCAAGTAGTGGTCCTGGAAACAGACTGCATCACTGCAGTCTGGCTGAGTGAGTAGGGATCAAAGAGGGAAGGCTAACCCAGTCCCAAAAATGCTGTGCTGAAGCTGGATGTGTCGGCCGAAAGGCGCAAATATCGCAGCTTC
Source organism: Oreohelix idahoensis (assembly GCA_024509875.1). NCBI lineage: Eukaryota > Metazoa > Mollusca > Gastropoda > Stylommatophora > Oreohelicidae > Oreohelix > Oreohelix idahoensis. Next base: position 27,970 of record JAMPIV010005577.1, on the reverse strand, counting down.
GCTGTAAATGGACACAACACAACCAATGTCCTTTTCAGGATAAACAAAGAAGAAGATTCATTGGGTGGTTTGTGCATCTTCTAAATTTATCTGAGTGCCATCATTTCACACATTTGTCTGAGTGCCATCATTTCACACATTTGTCTGAGTGCCATCATTTCACACATTTGTCTGTGTATTATCATTTTACTCAAGTTATCTCTTAGTTTGGTTTTGGTTTTAAGGACCATCTTCATTGCATAGGGACAACTCCATCAGTGCTCCGATCTTCTTCCTTAGATCACACAAGGAGGATCTCAGCACAATTCACCAACTCCGTAGCACTGGCGAGGATCCTTATTGTGTGTATACAGGAATCACACATTCTAAAAATATTTTTGTGGCGGGTAGGTTCTCCTAATTGTAAATTTTGCCAGGGCAGCGGCCCTTTGGTCTACTCTTTACGATTTCCAACTGCCGAGGGATTTCAAAAACGCGCAACTTGCACACGGGACCTCCCATTTTTTCACCAGTATCTGAGAAGGTTAGGCATCTGATCTCACTACTGAGGATATCAGGGAGGACTATGACATTATTATGACCCACTGCTTCGGAAAAGATTTCCATCAAATATATTCCCTGTGCACTGGCTTCCTAGCTCAGTAGTCTATGGTTCAATTCCCAGATGAGGTGGGATTTTTTTAGGCTGCAAATGCCTCCTGGGTCGACCCAGCCCCAATTGAGTACCAGAACAACTTTGGGAAGGTTAAGGCGGCCGGCATGATGCTGACCACATCACCCCTAGTGTGCCGATGGTCAAGAAAATATGGGCCTAACACCATATTCCCAATATGCCTTAATGGGCGTGTAACGGGTGTTACGGTGTTATTTTAAATGACGGCGTCTGCTGGGGTTTAGCCGTGCGTAACGTTTAGGGGTCATTAACATTTATAGAATATGTCGATATTTTACGGTATACTGAACGCGAAATATATGCGGAGATTATGACGCATTCGCGTTGGGAAGGTCACGCTGGGTGACTTGGTTACATTGCCCTTGTTACGCTATCCGTCAAGCAAGAAAGTCGTGTCTGTATTTCTTCCAAGGAAAAAGGCTTAGTATATAGCCTATATTATATATATGAATCGATGTAGAACTCAGGGTCAGTTCGGATATTAATCTAAGTATGAGATTAATTAAATTAATTTAAATGATGGAAGGAGAATCGCATTATGATTCAAATTGTAGCTGTCAAGAACTCATGCGCTCATTTCTGGCTGTTGACTACAACAGCGCACGTATATAGCCACGATGTTCATCTGACATATTGTTTTGACACGGACGGATACTTACTGATATTATTTGGAATTCATTGTTATGCTGAACTGTACATGAAGTTTTGTGAATGTCGGATATCGTCTTTTGTATGAATACATGTGGACTCAGAACAGAAGGCTTGATCCTTTATTTACGTTTCGGGTTTGGTTCACAGCTGTAAATGTTTACGTTTTCCAGCACGATAGCTCTCCCACAAGGGAAATCAACTAATATCTAATATGCAAATCAGAACGTCGAAGGGATGTTCTGATGGTCAGAGCTAACCATAAATACCAAACATTTAACTACGTCTAGAGAGTGACTTTACTCTTCAATCAATAATAGAAGAACGAAGGAACAGCAGCAAACACATCAACCACACCCGTCACAACGGGATCCTTTCCTTTATATTCCATGTACTGGGATCCGAACCAGGTACCTTTAAAATTAGAGGCGGATATCATACCTCTTAGCCACTCTGACCCCAACTGTATAGTTATACTTATGGTTAAAGATGTGAAATCATAATTATATTTTTCTTCTTTATTTTTTCTTTCTATAAATACTGCGATATTCTAAACAACCTCTTGCTTTCTCATGAAAAATCTCACATCCTGAGATTACGTTTCTGAATCGGTCTGGAAAAAGATTAATTTGCACATCATCACAAAATCAAGTTTGTCAGCTGGAGTTACATTTAAGAAAAAATTGTGAAAAATATTGCTTTGCATTACAAATATCAATGTAAGATTTTGGTATTAAAAACAAACAAAACGAAAACTAACAAAAAAATAAAATTCCCTGCAATTTGCAATCATATAGCCCAGGGTAATAAATGCCCGAAAAGATCTTTAATGCATTTTTATTATACTCAGTAGTTGTAAAATTATGAGCTTTAAATTTGATATCCAGATAAACTCTCTAGAAACAAAACAAAAGAAAAAAAGGATCACGTGTGACCTATTTAAATAAAATATCCTATTTTATTCGTCTGCTGCATGGACGTATGTTGTGCGTGGAGCTGGCAACCCCATCATGTAAAACAAATTGCCACAGACATGGCTGCAAGATCACATGACAGCTTTGGTGCAGGCAATCTGCAACAATGGCCAACTGCTGTGGTGACCTTATGCTCCACAGGGAGCAAAAAAGGGAAATAAATGAATGTAAAAGTTTTCAAATGACTTTTCTTGTTTGTCTTTTTCCTTTCCCCATTTATCTCCTTCTTTAACTCTTTCAGTCCCAAGCAAAAAAGTTGGTTTGGCCCAAGCAAAAATGGCCACCCCGGTGCATTTTTAAATAAATATCTCAAAACAGAAACACGTTCACTCTTAAACACATGCGGTATTTAAAAGAATGTACTTGCAGTCGGAAATGACGTTTTGGGTGGTTTGTGGGTAGTTATAAATAGAAACAGTCTCAAATAGAGGCACATATACTAAACGCTTTATAAAGTTGATTGGGCCAAGCGCGTCTAACCCCTGAGGATATATAAAGTCGATTGGGACTTAAAGAGTTAACAAGCACAGGTTTGCCACTGTAACTGGCCCATTTGCACGAAGCCTACCCCAAAACACTCCAAGTGCTTTTGCATTAGTGGTTTCTGAAACAAATGATTTCACACGATAAGGTTTTGCCCATGCACAACCCACACATCTCGAAATACGCATACGGGCTTAATAATGTAGCAGTGTGCTACAACATACTTATGATAAAGACATAATAACAGTTGCAGAAAAAAAAAATTCTGGAAGTGGTTAAAAAAAAAGGTATACAATAAGAAACATCAAGATATGATATGTATATAAATATAGATGAAGTTACTGTGCTGCTGCTGGGTAAATAACATAAAGAGTGGTTCTGTTTGGTATGTATTTACTAAATAACAGATACATTGCTATGATTTTTAATATACAATTAACATAACAGTAATACGACCAGCAAATATAGTAATACAACATATAGGTGAGACAACAAATGAGTTTGATGTCCATAATAATGACTGTAACAAGCTGTCAGACAAGTATCAATATCAGATCATGCCAAGCGCTGTCTAAGCAGCAACAGCTTGCTGTTCTTTTTGCTTCATTATAGTGCTTTTAATACCCTGTTCAACCAGACCCGAAGTGGGCCCTTTCGGTTATAACTGGGGTATATTGTGTGATTTATTATATTTTAAAGCTAGACTGATGTTAGCCCAGAGAAGGGCTGGTTCTGAGAAGGACCCATAGCTGACTGCCCAGAATCATCCAATTGTTATCTTGTTCCCAATATTATGCCTTCTTCAATCATCAAGTCCTTTTTTTGCAAATGTTATTAATTTTTTCCACCTGTTCTCGCTAGTTTGATGGTAGTCATGAGAAGAACTACTAGCTGGAATGTAGATTGCTGTATGCTTTTGGTTTACCCATCCTGTGTGTATCTCTGGTGTGTACTGCTTGTGTCATCCTCCTTAACTCCAGCTGTCTTAGGGTTTTGTCGATTATAGCTGGGATAAGGTCCTCCACAATTTTATCCAGCGATTTTTCCCTTGAATGATGCTTGTATTTTTGTGTTGTTTTATCTGTTCTTTCGGTGATGACATGTCTCTCCACTTCAATTCTTTTAAGGATTTCTTAATTTTCCTTTTTAATTTCCACCAACTTTGCGATGTCTTCGTGTATTGCTTTCAAGTTGAGGATCATTTGCTTCACACTTTCCAAGTTACCCAGAATTGCTCCGCATGTGTCATTTGGAGCTTTGTTGTGGTTGATGTTTTCTTTTTCCTTCTTGCAGTTTTTGCTTGATTCCTCTCACCTCAGACGTCAGTTACCTGATTTGAGTTGTATGGCCGTGTTCCAGTTTTGGTGTTGATAGTGCATTTGTTGCTACTCTGTTCTTTGCCTCACTTTACAAGATTTGCTGTAATAGATCCCCGACATTTTATATCTCTTGCCTTGATGGTGCACTCAGAGAACTACTTTAAGTTTTCTATCTCTTACCTACAGAAATACTCTCAGTCCTCTATCTCCTGCCCTGATGAGATATCTTGAGAACTACTTTCAGTCCTCTACTTCTTACCGTATTAGTATACCTTGGGAACTACTTTCAGTCCATTACTTCTTACCATAATAGTATACCTTGAGAACTACTTTAGTCTTCTATCGCCTGTCTTGATGGTACACTCTGAGAACTACTTTATGTCTTTATCTCTTGCCTTGATGGCATACCTTGAGAACTACACTCAGTCTTTTATCAGGACCCTGTTACACGCCCATTAAGGCACATTGGGAATATGGTGTTAGGCCCATATTTTCTTGACCATCAGCACACTAGGGGTGATGTGGTCAGCATCACGCCGGACCCCTTAACCTTCCCAGAGTTACTCTGGTACCCAATTCATGAGGCTGGGTCGACCCCGGAGCTATATGCGGTCTAAAAAATTCCACCTCAACCGGGGATCAAACCATGGACCACTGTGCTACTGCGGCTCCTCTATCGCCTGCCTTAAAGGTATACTCTGAGAACTATTTTAAGTCTTCTGTCCTTTGCCTTGATGGTATGCTCGGAGAATCATTCTCAGTCTTCCATCTCCTGCCTTGATAGTGCACTCAGAGAACAACGTTACATCTTTATCTTTTGCCTTGAGAATTACATTCTGCCTTTTATCTCCTGCCTTGATGGTACACTCTGAGAACTACTTTCAATCTTTCTCTTGCTTTGATGTTATACAATTGAGAACTACTTTCAATCGTCTATCTCTTGCTTTGATGTTACACAGCTGAGAACTACTATCAATCTTCTTTCTCTTGCTTTGATGTTACACACCTGATAACTATTTTCAATCTTCTTTATCTTGCTTTGATGTTACACACCTGAGAACTACTTTCAATCTTCTATCTCTTGCTTTGATGTTACTCACCTGAGAACTACTTTCAATCTTCTTTCTCTTGCTTTGATGTTACACACCTGAGAACTACTTTCAATCTTCTATCTCTTGCTTTGATGTTACACACCTGAGAACTACTTTCAATCTTCTTTCTCTTGCTTTGATGTTACACACCTGAGAACTACTTTCAATCTTCTATCTCTTGCTTTGATGTTACACACCTGTTTACTTTCAATCTTCTATCTCTTGCTTTGTTGTTACACACCTGAGAACTACTTTCAATCTTCTTTCTCTTGCTTTGATGTTACACATCTGAGAACTACTTTCAATCTTCTTTCTCTTGCTTTGATGTTACACATCTGAGAACTACTTTCAATCTTCTATCTCTTGGCTTGATAGTACACTACTTACAGTCTATCTTTTGATGTTTCCTATCCAACATTTCCCTTTTGGTTTCAGCAAAGCACTGAGCTATACAATTAGTACCCTTGGTTGTATCATGTTGTAGATATAATTATTGTACTACTTAAAAGGTATAGTTAGTTCCACACTAGATATTACCATAGAGGAGTGAAGTGATATAGGCTTCACCTCTGCTAGGTCTCAGCTTTATGAGGTTCCTATACTTGCTGCCTTTGTCTTCCCGAACTCAAAAGCAGAATCAGGGATACACTTTTTTTTAAACAGCTGGGCAGGCTGGGTGACCATGTTTCAAACTTGGCCCATATGTTACTATTGTTCTTCTTTCATCTGGATTACTGGACAAGAATTTGTGTATCACTCGCTCTATGCCAGCTTGCATTTCACAAAGGGGATACCCTGAGCACTAAATGTATCTAAAACCTTAGGGAAATGATAATAGATGTAATAAAAAGAAACAAACATGATAAGTGTCAGTTAGACTGACAGAAAATCCAAAGTTAAATGAAACATTAGCAGAAATATATCAGAGGATGGCATTCAACATAAACAGTTTCATATGGCAATAATGAGAATACTCATTCACAGTGGAAATATTCAAAAATGGAAATAGTTACTGACAGCATATATGGCAGTGAAAAAGAATACCAGAGGTACGAAGTTACGCGTTTATTAACACATAGTATATATATATATATAAGTGAAATCTAGGCGTAGTCCCAGAAACTAGGTTATATATTTTATAAACATCCAATAACAAATGTTGGAAATATCAGGGCCAGCTGATTTTGTGTGAACATAGTAACAGAATAGACTTAATACAAACAGATTTTACTTATCAATCAATGTTTGTTCCTCTAAATAAGACTTAATCTACTGGTTATTTTAAATAAATCATACAGATACAATAAAGTTCAGGTATTTAAGCATAATTAAAAAGATGCTTTATGCCATGGGTTGGAAACCTAGGAGCTTTTTGGATCTACTTTAGTAACACTGAGTCCTCTAAAGATCTACTGTCTGTCTGTGTGTGCACAATTTTAAGGGGGGGGGGGGGGGGGGGGGGGTGAAGAAAAGGCCGCATTCTTATCTCAAGCAGTTCACGAATACATTTTCGTAGCCAGCTCCAGATTTTTCAATGGGAATGATAAAAAGATACCTCGGATCCCATGGACACCACGATTTCAAATCCTGTGGCAGAGGATTAGCCCAAAATTGCCATAGTTTAAAGCTTTTTTCCCCCCGCAGTCGCCTAAAGATCTAACAAATCATTCACTGGTAGATCGGGATCGACTGGTTGTTGACCCGTGCTTCATACCATACTAATTGAATGGGTATACAGTTAAAACATGACATGTTAATTTTTTCATGGATTCTAGGTTATATCAGAATTTTAGCAGACTACGCTGTCACTCATTACATTTGCACACATCTGCATACACTTAAACCTGCAATACCAAAATAAAAATGCAGTAAGTCATTTCTACCAAAATTTATGAATACTATGGTGATAGATAAGTCACTGCACAAAAATTTATGAATACTGTGGTGATACCTAAGTCACAGCTCCCAAAATGTATGAATGCTATGTTGACACATAAGTCATTGCTACCAAAAAAATTATGAATATCATGGTGACAGCTAAGTCATTGCTACACAAATTTATGAATACTGTGGTGACCGATAAGTTACTGGTACAAAATTGATGAATACTGTAGTGACAGCTTATTACTTCCAAAATGTATTAATACTGCGGTGACAGACAAGTTCCTGCTACTAAAATTTATGAATACTGTGGTGACAGACAAGTTCCTGCTACTAAAATTTATGAATACTGTGGTGACAGATAATTTCCTGCTATCAAAATTTATGAATACTGGTGACAGAGAAATTCCTGCTATCAAAATTTATGAATACTGTGGTGACAAATACGTTACTGCTACCAAAATTTATGAATACAGTGGTGACAGCTCAGTTACTGTTACCAACATTTATGAATACTGTGGTGACAGCTAAGTCATTGCTTCCAAAATTTATGAATACTGTGGTGACAGCTAAGTCATTGCTTCCAAAATTTATGAATACTGTGGTGACAGATAAGTTCCTGCTATCAACATTTATCAATACAATAATTACAGATAACCGTTCATTCTAGTGCCTACTTTCAGTCTTTCCCGACTTATTTACAACAATACTGACATGGTTACTTCATGCTATATAAACCACAATAAGAAGAAATTGTTTACTTTCATGGCTTGCTTGCTGTATACTTACATACAGCCTCCATGTGAATAATAACTGACAAATGATTCTACAGTGACAAATATATTGTGATACATGTACAATGCCTCACTCTCACACACTGTCTACATCATGCCTTCAGTAGTGATAGCTCACAATATAATATAGTAAAATGAAATATGCAGTTTGCTCAATATTTAATGCAGGGAATGGTAGATAACAACAATTTGTGTATACAGGGCACAATAATGGTTTTTGGAATCTCACATGATGAATATGGTACAGTTACGATTTCCTTCACATCGCACAATCTGAATATATCAAATGACAAAGTATCGAGTACTCTCAGTACAAGTACTGTGTATTCACAGTACATAGCTTCGGCTTGTAAGTTGCAGTCCAAAGTGAAAGAGGATGCCCTATTTAGTCAACATGTGTGATGTGGAAAAAAAAAATGATGGAACAAACCACTTGGCAGGGGTTTTCTTCCCAGAAATCAGCCAAGCCTAAGCTCTGCAACTAACACCAACCTGCTATGATGACTACTCATTTCTCTCTCTTAATTATTAGCACTGCCTATATAACTGGCTTCTACACAACTCATTTTGTGACATTACCCTGCCTGGATAGTTACTTATATATTATCACTTCAACTTACAAGACTTAGGGCAGACACAGACATCCAGAATGTAGTGGTTCCTTTCACCCCATACAAGTTAAGTGTTTTGTTATTATTGTTGTTGATCAGAATTGACGTCACTGCCCTCCGGGCAAATCAATAGGTGCTCAGTCTCCCTCAGCAAACGTCAGAGGGTGTGAATGCTAATTGTTCCTGTTGCGCGCCGATTGTATACACACCAGATGCATCTTTTCATACGTCTATCCCTGCTGGTCTTACGTTTGATGCCAAATTCCAGCAATCTTAGCCTTGATGATTCACTGATTGTAGTGTCATTCTCTAATAACTGTCCTCAGTATCTGTCCCTTATCCATAACCAATGCACCTTCTATGGATGCTCTTGAAGCTTGTCTGTCAGCTCTTTCCATGCTGCATACCCGTGCATGACCAGGACAGTAGATCCAGAGTTATTCTTGCTTCTTTGATGTCAGCTATGTTCCCATGCAGGGGCTGCCTTTTGTCTGTGGTTACTCACACATAAGCTTTTGCCTGGGCCATCGCATATCTAGATCTAACTAACAGCAATCCAAGCAAGTGCCGCATTGTCAGATGGGGGTATCTTGAGTATAGCCCAAGATTATATGCATCCCTTCATTTTGAATGTGTTCCGGTCATTCACATTGTGATATTGACAGCATTGAGCCATACTCAATTACAGACATGGCCAGCTAATGATACAGGAGAAACAGTAGTGTATTTCCATCACAGTTACAAGACTTGAATCTGTCCTCTTTAATTGTTGTTGTTTGTTGAACAGAATCAACATCATTGCTCTCCAGGCAAACCCATTGGTGTTTGATACGAAGGTCTCTTTTATTATTAGGAAAACCACGCCCTGAGCTAGGGGTGTAGAACAAGGTGTAGAACACAAATATCAAAAGTCAGAACGGCCAACTGGTTAAATGAATGAATAGCATAATTTCCAGGCACGTGGGTATCATTTAAATGATAGTCAATTTATTGCACATAGCACAATTCTCCTTGTCTCCTCATTATCATTTGTAATTTCGTTGTCAAACATGATCAAATTTATAACATCATATCAATTCCTATGAATAGACATCCATTAATGCATAGTCCCGACAGCATTCTAGTTATTTATAATCCTCGTACAATTAACAATCTCATTCTTCCACATAATATTCTAGTCTTCTGACTGCTTGTGATTCCTCAACATGATAGTACAATTCCGTTGGGATCATAGTACAATTCCGTTGAGACATGATCCATGATTAAGATCCATAGTCTTAATCTTACTTAGACACAGTCCTCAAACTCCACATACAGCCATACTGTGGACACATGTAAAACCCCAAAGAATCCAGTTGCCACTCAAAACATTCGCACGTCACTTGTATTGCAGCGCGTAAAATTCTAACTCAATCATGTCTCTTTGTGCAGCATATGGTATCAAAAGATATCGACCTATATGGTGCGCAAAAAGACCCTTAACAGTGTTCAAGTCTCCCTCAGTATATGTCGAAGAGTGTGAATGCTAACTGTTCCTCTAGCTCACTGGTTGTATACACAATGGATGCATCTCATTCGTCCATCTCTGCTAGCCATACGTTTGATGCCCAATTCCAACAGTCTTAACCTTGATGATTCATCTATTGCAGTGTCATTCTCTAACAGGCGATCGTTAATTGTTCACAGTATCTCTCCCTTATCCATATCCAGTGTCCCCACTGTGGGCGCTCTTTAATAATTTACAGTGCATCACAAGATCTGGCACAAAAACTGACACCAAAAAATGCAGTGATTTCCTTAACATTATAAAACTTGAACTTGTCAACTAATATTGCAGTTATTTCTAATTACCATCGAAGGTGCATTGTACATGGATAAGAGAGAAATACTGAGCACAATTCATGAGATAAAGAAGAGAACAAATAAAGCTGCTTTCTGTGTGATAGAAACACTCACAAAAAGAACACATCTCTCTCTGATCTCATTACAAGTGGGAGAATCAGGATGAGTATACCCCTAATTGTCACAGCTGATGTCCTGCCTGGTTCTAAACCGCCTACTGGGTGTGGATATGAAATTGCATGTGCCTACCTTGAAAGGTGCTATTACCTTGTGGAACATTCTGACAGCTTCTCCATTATCACAAATAAATTCATGTACCAGTAAGTTCAACTATTTGACTTAAATTTTGTGGCTGTACCATTAGGTTATGGCTGCTGCATTCACTATGATTTATGTCAGCTAGATCATCCCTTTTCCTGTCCGGCTGTCTGATGTATTTGTACAACAGAAAATACAAGAGAGAAATGTCCATACACAAGGTGTACTGAACTGACATTCTATCACAACCAAAGCTACAGGAGGATTTTCTCAAATGCTTCTTGTGCTGCCTCTTTCTATTGTCTTTAATATTTCTCGTCACTTGTGGCAGTGATGCCTGCTTGCTGCATGAAAATGATCCGGTGCTAGTACAACTTTCACCTCTAATGATTTCACTCTTGCTGTCATCTGATATTTCAGAGCTGATCTGTGTGTTCTCAGTTATGGCATGTTTTAAAGACTGCTCATCTAACAGGTACTCGTCTTGATGACCCTTGTTCACGGATGCACTAAAAAAGGTTTCTCCTATTAATTCCTGAGAAGATGGTGTTTCGTGCGTTTGATAAGATATATTTTTATAACCACCATTCAAAATGAATCTGGTGTTATGGCTATTATTATTGTGAGGATTGAAAATGGTTTGGCTAGAGCTGGAATGAAAATTACTGAAGCTGCCTTCCAGGAGTTGACCTGATTTCTGCTTCTGTCCTTCCTGCGTCTTACCACTAGCTTTGGACTTAACTTTTTCTTTCAGTGTAGGAGGTTTGAAGTGTGAACCTGAAGAGGATGAAGCTAATTTGTCCAAGTTTTTCTCTGAAACTTGATTGATCCCAAACAAAACACTGTTACCATTTGCTGCTTTTGGAGGTGATAACGATGATTTGAAAAAAATGACAATGACAGAAATATTGTCTGATGATCCTGAATCCCGAGCTGCATTAACAAGCCCAACAGCAACATCATTCATCCTGCCTGGAGATGATCTGGAATGTTTGTACACAATGTTGGTAACCTGAAGGATGACAAAATTATCATAACAGTTATATTAACTGTGAAAGTTAGGTCTGCAAATATTTTGATACAATACAGCAAGCATGATTGGAAACTCTATACAGAGCGATACAACAGGAGGCAATCCGATCATCAGATGCAGTCCTCCCGTCGATCACAAGTGTTTCGGCCCCTTAATCTCCTTTACACTATAAGGGGGCGGGCCCATTTGGGTCATGACTCCCAAGTGCCAGCCTCCTGTTGTCTTGTGCAGAGAATTGAACCCAGTTCATCTTGGTTGCAGCTTTCAACTTCATTCCTGTTTTCTGGAGGCAATTGTGAAAGTAACCCCTATGTTGAAAACAAATTACTGTCCATAGCCCACTGCAGTTGTTCCACAGCCAGCATGATGCCCTTTCTGCAGTTTCACTGAGCCTCTTAAGTGCCCTTGTTCTTGACTGTCCTTAAAACCCAACAGTTTCAGTAGATCAAACACTGAGGCAGCCACTAGACTTCTTGCACCTACCTCAACAGCCATGACCCTTGCAGTGAACCCATCGTGTCTCAAGTCCGCGGCCAGATCATTATACTTATAGCATGTCTATTATACAGGTTTCAAATTTTTCCATCTAATTTCCTGACTACTTTTGTACATGGAAGTTTATTATGATGAAATGAATGAAAACAGAGAATAGGGTAGTCTTATTAACACAGCCAGACCCGCCTCTGCCCACCACACACAAAAAGCCATTTTTTCTTTCTTTTATTTTCACACTACATATTTTTGTTCACCTCATCACGTGAGGTAAATAGAACAGAAAGACTGAAATGGTATGACAAGATCACCAATGCTAAAATGATGGCAAGAACCAGACAACTGCCAGTTGAACAAGATGGTAGAAGACAATGTTGATGACAGACAGGACACAATGATAAAACCAGATGATAGCATTGATAGCAGGTTGCCATATTATACACTAACTATTCCATCTGGTGTCTTCCTTTCCGGACACTTGTCATGAACCTGAAAACTTCTACTGGGTTAATTTCCCCCCAAAAGTATATATGCCAATTCCTTAAAGCCCCAGGAAACAAATATAATTGGTAGACTAATTGTCACACTTACTGGTGGGCAGTCAGGTCTCAGCCTGTATGTTACCATACTATAAAGAATTGAACTGTAGAGTAACCAGACAATAAACCTGTGGTGTTCTCTTGTTTGGAGGCACTGTTTACGAGAGACTATGTTCAAATATTCATACATGGGTGCTTGCATAGATGGATTAAGTGGTATAGGAAAATCACTAATGTGGGGAACTGATTAAAATTACTACACAGTGAAACAAGAGTCAGTAAAAGAGGTTGGCACTGGATTCAAAACACAACAGAAAAATATAAGAAAATCAGTTAATTAAATTACAAAGAGGTCATTGTTCTGAGTAAAATAAATACAGAAAGCCCCCCAAACACAAGAAGAATAGTTCTTTTGGCTTTGACTGTTCCTATCCCCTAGGTTACGAGTTTCACTCTTTTTTCCTTGTGCCAAGTAGTGAAAGGTAAATGTCTTTTTCAGCTGCATTGTATCCACTCCACCTCCAAGTGGTGGTCCTGGAAACAGGCTGCATCACTGCAGTCTGGCTGAGTGAGTAGGGATCGAAGAGGGAAGGCTAACCCGGTCCCAAAAATGCTATGCTGAAGTTGAATGTGTCTGCCGAAAGGCGCAAATATAGCAGCTTCGCTGTAAACGGACACAACGCAACCAACGTCCTTTTCAGGATGAACGAAGAAGAAGGAGAAGTATCTCCATACAGGGTGTTGGTGATGGAGAGGTTTGGTGGTAGCAATTGCTTCTGCAGGTCTGCTAGTGCCAGGCATTCTAGGAGGTGGTGTTCTACCATTTCTTCCTTCTGTCTGTGACAGTGATTTCCATATGGTGTATGCACGACACTCAATCTAATAAATCCTGAGCCCATAAAAATAAGGTTACCATGTGCAAATGCTTGTTGATGAGTGCATGTCTTGTTCACAACCTGAAAGTTGTACTCTGGTCTCTGCGGTTTAAGATGATGTTATCTCTGGGGTTTGGCTGAGACATTTCTGCGTGTAGTGCTCTTGCATTTATGCCAGTAGCCCAGAGATCCATCCATTGCTGCCTGCAGTTGTTCTGTATCATGTATTTTGTGGTTCTCAAATTTGTGTGAATGTTTGGCTGTGGCATGTTTGCTCCTTTTTTTGCCAGTTTGTCGGCACTTTCATTTCCTCAGATGCCTATATTACCTGGTATCCACTGTAGAATGGTACCGAGGCCATAGGAGGCAAGTAAATCTATTTCTTTAAGTATGTTAGGAAGAACAAGAACTGAAGACAGATATAAGAAGTATAAAGAAATTATGGAAAGGATGCACAAGACAGGATGGTTGGGCATGAACTAACCGAAAGCCTTTGCTACACAGAGAAATGAAAGATACAGAAGAAAGAATAATGTACAACAATGATATCGCAGCACTGATGGAGTTGTCCGTATGCAATGAAGATAGACCTTAAAACCAAAAATGATAGCTACAGACAATAAATATAGGACTGCATGTTTACACTGCAAACATATCTGGACTACTGGCATGTTGGGAAGGCTTATCTGGAGGAGTTCATGTTGAGACCAGAGCTGATGCAAATTGTTTTGGAGAAAAAAAGACACAAATGTGTAACTTATGCAAATAAATCAATTAGTTGACACAAACTATACCTAATGCTGCTGTTCCTTCAGGTGCCTCTGTAACATTTAATTCACCATTTGAAATCTGGCCCAATGACCCAAATTAAAGCTTCAAAACCGCCTGATCAAGTCAATGACATGTGTGCTCTTTTACTTACTTGGTCGTTCCCCTTCTACCATGAGGTGTAGAGGTTTGGAAGAGAGAGCGCCAGACTATCCTATCGGCTGTCTTCCTCCTGGCCTGGTTCCATTCTAGTCCTTCAGAGATTGTCTAATGTTGTCCTCCCAGCGGACTCTGGGTCATCCTGGAGGTCTGGATCCCTGGCTTCCTGTAGGATCCTTAAGAGTAATAGGTCGCCTGCTGCTCCCATGTACTTAACCTTTTCTGGTGTTATACCATCATGCCCTGCTGCTTTGCCCATTTTGATTTTCTCCAGTGCTGCCTTCAGTTCTTCCGTCTTTATGTCATCTTCATCACCATTGGTGTTCTCTTCTGTGCTAGTGGTTATCATTTCTGATGCTTGACCTTGCTCACCATCAAGGAGTTCTGAGTAATTTTATTCTTTCCATTACTTCCTTCAGGCCAGTAAGCAATTTACCTTGCTTGTCCTTTATAAATTTAAAAGGGCACTGTTTTTCCTTCCTCGTGTTCTTTAGGGTCTTATAGAACAATTTCTTGTTTTTCTTGCGCATCTTTTTCTAGCTTTTCTCCAAATTCTTCCCAGGACTTCTGTTTTGCTGCTAGCACCTTGTTCTTTGCTTCTGTTCTGAGTGTCACATATTCTCTGTATTTCTCTATTTGTCCTGCTGTGTTTTTAGCTCCTAAGTATTGTTTCCATGCCATTTTCTTCTCTCTTATTTTCTCTTTAACTTCCTCTAACCCTTCTCAACAACCCTAATGATCCTCCAACCTTTTACTCCAGAAGATGGCATAGCACCTCTACCCCAGACCTGGCATTCTGCATACCTGATTTGGTTGGGATAGTGTAAAGGGAAATAGGAGAACAACTCGGTGGAAGTGATCATCGCCCTGTATTCATCAAAATTAATAGAACAATTAATACAAGTCCAAGTCAGCCAAGATGGAATTATAAAAAAGCAAATTGGTCCATTTATCAACACAGAGCAAATCTGCTTACAAAAGATATTAGGGTACTAGACAGAGACATTAACAGAGTCATCTGGGATTTTAATAATGGAGTACTCAAAGCGGCAAAGGAGACAATACCGAGAGGAGCGGGGAAGAACTATGTACCATATTGGTCCAACACACTACAAAACCTACATGAAGAAATGAATGAAGCAAGGCACACTGCAGAGGTACAACCATCCCAACAGAACCATATCATGCTACAAAAGGCAAAAGCAAAATTCATCAAAGGAAAACTAGAAGCCCAGAGGAGAAGCTGGAAGGAAAAAACCTATAAACTAAACCTTGAAAAGGAAGGGAGAAAGTTGTGGAAACTCACTAAACAATTGAATGACGATAACAACTCTCAACGACAAACAATTACACTCGACGATGCAGGGAAACTATATACTGGCAAACAAGCAGCAGACATATTTGCGGAATCCTACAGAAATGAAAGTAACATCTCCGTCAATTTACGCAGACGAGACATTCGTCAAGAAATAATCCACACTAGAATTAATGAAAACAGTCCAGACGTTATGTCCAAACCATTCAATATGGAAAAGTTAAAAACAGCCTTGTGGAAACTTAAAGACGGGAAATCACCAGGCCCGGATGGTATAACCAACGAAATGCTAAAACACCTAGGATATACAGCAATGAGCAAACTGTTGCAAATATACAACTACAGTTGGATGACAGGCAGTGTGCCACAGACATGGAGAGAGGCGCTCATGTGTCCCATCATAAAGAAAGGAAAAGACAACAGGAAGGCCACCAGCTACAGACCAATAAGCCTAACTAGCTGTGTATGTAAGACAATGGAGAGGATGATCAACAGAAGATTGAAATGGTACTTGGAATCTGAGAAAATTTTAGTGCCAGAACAAGCAGGGTTTAGAGAGTGCAGCAGCACAGAAGACCAAATCACATACCTGTCCCAGATCGTTGAAGATGCCTTCCAAGAAAAGAAAAAAGTCTTTACCCTATGGATAGATCTCCAAAAAGCTTTTGACAAAGTATGGAAAGACGGGTTAATAGTAAAACTGCAAAGAAACGGAATCAAGGGTAATATGAGAAAATGGATCCAGTCGTTCCTACACAATCGGAAAGCAAGAGTCACCATGGAAGGCCACAACAGCAAGAAAATCCTCCTAAAACATGGAGTTTCTCAAGGCTCAGTATTGTCTCCCACCCTGTTCCTTGTGTTCATCAATGACCTCATCGATGACCTGCCACAAGGTGTGAGAGCTGCCGTATACGCTGACAACTTGGTGGTGTGGTGTATAGAAGAACATCTAACTATCGCTAATAAGCGAATACAAAGGCCAGCAGACAACATAGCAGCATGGGCAGAAAAATGGATGGTGCAGATCAACGCTGAAAAATCCTCAACAACACTTTTCACGCTCTCAAACAAAGACAAAGCAGGAGAGATACGACTTGGAAATATACATGTCCAAACAGACGAGGAACCGGTGTACTTGGGCATTACATTAGAAAAGAGAATGACATGGAGGCACCACATCGAGAGAACAGAGGCCAAAGCGAGAAGAAAACTTGCCATACTGAGGAAAATAGCTGGATCTAGTTGGGGAGCTAACGAAACAACACTAAAGAAAGTTTATACAGGTGCAATAAGACCTATATTAGAGTACAGATCAGCAGCATGGTCTACAGCAGCCAAATCACACCTACAAGCCTTGGATAAGGTACAAAATCAAGCGCTTCGGTTGATCACGGGTGCCATGAAGACCACACCAATAAATGAAATGGAAAAAATCACAGGCATTCCACCTTTATTATACAGACGAGACACTAAGACCCTGATCCAAGCAGAAAAGTATGAGAACATGCCCGCACATCCAATGAAAACTAGATTTAGAGATTTAGCCAGTGGGAGGTTGAAGAGAAGCAGTTTTGTGCATCGGTCCAAAAAACTAATTAGAACATACAAGGATGAACTACCAGACATCACTAAGGAAATAATTCCCACACTCCTCCCAACCCCATGGGAACAACATCAAAATTTCAGCATTAAGACCTCCATAACTACCACCTGCCCCATGGGAGAGCTAAATACTCTCCAAAGGAAAATAGCAGCATGTGACATGATTGAAGAACTATACCCCAGAGAAGCATGGATCCAAGTATACACTGATGGATCTGCAACCAGAGCAGTGAAGAACGGAGGCGCAGGAGTTTATGTGGTCTATCCAGACAAAGAAAATGAATCCACCTGTTCACCTACTGGAATATTCTGTTCAAACTACTCTGCTGAAGTACAGGCCTTAAGCATTGCTGCAGGAATAATAAATAACACAATAAGCCAATGTCAGCAGGTTGTATTCCTTACCGATGCAATGTCAGTTCTGCAAGCCCTCAACAGTGATAAACTGCCAGAGTTAAATAAAGCCCTATGCGAAGTAAATATCAAAAGAAGGGTAGTGCTACAGTGGATACCATCACACTGTGGCATACCAGGAAATGAGAGAGCAGATACGTTAGCAAAAGAGGGAGCAACACAGGAACAAAAAGAACAAACAATTACATTCCAGGAAAAGAAGACCCTTATCAAGGCCATCAGGAAAATTGACCAACAAAGAGACAACTATCACTATCTTGATCGAGCAAAACAGGTGATCCTGTTCCGTATTAGAACAGGACATAACAGACTGAACAGTCACTTATACAGACTGAGATTGGTCCCATCACCCCTATGTACGTGTGGACAGGCAGCACAGACAGCTGAACACATCCTGCAAGACTGCCATATGCTTAGTCAATTTTGGACTGAACATTGGCCCACAGAGACGCACATCCACACAAAGCTGTTTGGGAGTCTTGAAGAACTTTCAACCACAGCAACATACATCCAGAGAACCGGACTTCTTGTCTAGACATTACTAAACAACAGCGAATGAGAAGAAGAAGACTTCCTCTGTCCGCCAAGGTGTCCCCTTTCTCTTGTTCCCAAGTCAGACTTCACCACATGCTTCTGCAGTAGCTGTCTTTATGGTGTCCTTGAATTTAAGCCAGAGGGTTTCCAAGTCATCAGGTTGTTCTTCTGTGTTGCTCACCGCTGCAGCAATAAGCCTCTGATATCTGTTCTTAATTTCTGGCTCTCTCAGCTTGTAGGTCTTAATGCTCATTTCTTCTGTTCCTTTACTTAGTTTCTTGCGTGATGTTAGGCAGTTCCTAGGCTGAGCAACTCTTTCAGTTGTTCTTTTGATGGTCAGCAGGTAGTGATCACTTCCAATCTCTGGCCCCCTCCAAACTCTAGCATCCCGGACATACTTGAATGAGCTCCTCCTAACTATTGCATAGTCGATCACTGACTTCTCATTCTTTGTTGGTTCACATCTAGTGTAAGCATGTATGCGCTTATGGGGGAACTTTGTGTTTGTAATGATCAGATTCTGTTCACTGCAGAATCTAAGGAGTCGCTTTCCATTGTCATTAAGAGTATCTTCTCCATATCTTCCGATAACTCCACCCCTTCTAGCATGGTCATTTCCAACTCTGGCATTGAAATCTCCGAGCATGATAATTTCACTGTCTTTTGAAGCAGCTCGAAGAATTCCTTCTTGACCTCTGCTCTCTCATCCTCATTTGGCTTTGGCCCGTACACTATTACAAGGTTGACTATGGTTTCTCCTTCTTTTAGTTTTACAACCATAATGCGCTCCGAGACAAAGTTCCATCCCTTGATATTATCTTTTTGGTTTTTCGCCACAATGCAACCCACACCTCCTTTAGCTCTTTCAGATGTGGGTACACCACTGTAGAGCAGCGTGTCGCCATCGAGATCCATGACTCCTTGTCCCTTTTTCTTCATTTCCGTTAAAGCCAGGATTTCTAGTTTTGTTTTCCTCATCTCTACCACCAGCTCCTCTTCTTTCCCATTTATACTTCTTGTGTTCCATAAGTCATAGTCTGTTCCAGTTCGTCGCCTTTAGAATCAGTCCAGTTTTCTCTCTTGTATTGCTCGTAATCATGATTTAAAGCAAACAGGTGATTGGCCTGTTGTGCCTTTGCATGCTAGAGGGGCTGCCCTCCTTCTTTTTCAGCCGGGCTTGGAACCGGCCTTGGCGGAGTTCATGTGTGCTCTCATGAGTTAAAACCTCAGTCAACATACAATGTACCTGAGATGGTGTAAGTACATCCCACAGGCCATCGCAGGCTAAAACTAGGTATTCCTCCTCTCCTGTCAGGGAGAATCTGGTAACATCGGCATCACTGGAGATGAAGGGTTTGTATGCAGCATCACCTGCAGATTAAAATATAAAAGTCTTTAAAAGATGAGAATATGATGGTCATTCAGTTTATGAGGATCACTTAAGACACTTATGTTCACCAGAAATAATTGAAGACATGGCCAAACTGGCTATAGAAAAATACCCAATCAAATTATTTACAAGCCACATATTTGCATGTCAATTATTCATTGTCTTAAGTAAATTTTGATAAAAGGTAAAGATAACCCCATAGCAGATACCATCACAGGGGAGCGAAGTGTTAGAGACTTCACCATACTAGGTCTCAGCATTATAAGGTGGTATGATCAGTTCCCGTCCTTGCTACCTTAGCCTTCCCTAATACAAGAGCAGAGCCAGGTACTCATTTACTGTTGGATAGGCATGACACTACCTGGTTTCAAACCCAGTAACAACCGTAATAATTTGTCTTCACTTTGTTACTTTCACAATTGCCTCCAGCTGGCGGAATTATTGATTTTAAGGCTGCAACCAAGGTGGAATGGGTTCATTTTCTACACAAGACAACAGGAGGCGGAGACATTTGGGAGTCATGACCCAGGTGGGCCCGCCCCCCTTAGAGTGTAAAGGAGAATAAGGGGCCGAAACACTTGATTGATGGGGGGACATCTTCTGATGATCAGATTGCCTCCTGTTGTATCGCTCTGTATAGAGTTTCCTATCTTGAGTAGCAAGCTGCTTCTGAATGCTTAATGTTTCCATTTACCTTGGCTACTAACCACAATTTCCATCTCTTTCCAGATCATTGTTGTTAATCCAACAGCGTTTTTTATTGTTATAAAATATTTCAGAGTCAGGATAATTGACTCAATTCATTAAGAATGTGTGCCTGATTATGTGTGGCTTAAGGAGATGGACAGTAAGTGATTTGAATCAATACGGATTTGTAAAGCATGAAGGCGTTGTAGACGATACATAGACATTCTGACTTTAAACCGGCACAACGACATTATTGCTTATGGCTGCTACTGATCACATTTGTATTACTAGTGTAACGTCATATCATCATATGCTCTCAAAAGAAGTGAAGTACACTTATGTTGTATTGTGACATATTAAATGTGATAAAACGTACAACAAGCTGTTGATCAAGATCATTCAAGTTGGCCATTCCGTACGTTACTGTTGAGACTGTTGTCTATTATATCAAAATATCTTATAAGACCAGTGCAGCACATTAATATACTCGTTACCCAATAGCCTTCAATAAGTATAAGGTAACAGTATAAAGTGGTGGCCAGTATACACAGGATTTCGTTCTACCCACAAGATTTTATCAAATGATACTACTGTCCCTAGCCACATCGACGAATTTTACAGTATCGGAAAGCAATAGAAATTTCTGCGCAACCTATGCCAACCGGTTTTCTTCAAACTAGGGCCGGCAAGAAGAAACTTAAAGAGTAAACAGCACACTTCAATCATAATATTTGCTGAACTTTACCAATAGAAGTTCGTATTTTCTTCATCAACATTTTTGAGACGAAAGTTATCATCACTCTACGCAGTTCCAGGTTGGATTCGTCAGGAAAAATTAAAGTAATCAAACAACATTTCTGCAGTCAAGACAAAGCACAGTCATTCAACCAGTGAAACAAGATGGATAGTTCTACATGTGGGAGCTATCTGCATCAATGAAATTTCGCTCTACCTATTGCATATGTTGGAGGCAACAATACTGTCACGTGCATTTATACTTCGGAGGAAGGATCATAAAAAGATAAGTGGACTAGTTTGTTGTAGCCTTAGTCTTACACAATTCTATAGTAAGCCTTTTTGTTTATCTGTTTTAATGTTTGTTGGGGTTTGTGAGACCTTGATAAGCAGAATTACATCTCATCTTCGGACGGGTCTGCAATCAAGGGTGTCAGTAGGGAAATTTATGTAATATTTTCTCAAAGAGGCCCGGCTCAAAATGCTGTATGGAAAGCGCTCTTTGTGAATATACTATATTTACTTTATGTTATAGACGTGCTGTCCTGTTTTTTTCACTGTTGTTTGTATTTGTCAGTTGTTTTTTTTTAATTCAGTTTTTCTGCATTTTTGTACGTTTATTGTTGGTCTTCTCTAGCTATCATTATGTTGATATATGGATTTTTGTTGTAAATTCGTCTTGTCTAGTCTAACCTTATAGTGTAAGCATATATTTCAAACATTATCCTTTTTTTTTCTACACCTTAGTATTTTCTTCTGTTGCTACACTATTGTACTACGTGTTCTGTCTTATAGTGTACGACACTAATTTTTTTGTTTGCATTGATTACTTGCTAAGTCACATTTGCAGAGTACTGAATTTTAACGAATTGGCATGGTGCTGTTTATCGCTCATCAGTACCCATATTCATATTCAGACTAAGTAACTTATATATATATATATATATATATATATATATATATATATATATATAATATATATATATATATATATATATATATATATACTTAAACTTACATAATGTCTAGTCCTGGAGCATTTTATCCAGCTAGGTAAAGAGATGGGAATGCAAGGCCAGGAGCTTAAAGAGTTTGCCATGGAGCAACTGGAAAGAGAAGAAAAGAAACTGGAGAGGGATGAGAGAGCAAGAATGAGAGAGAGATCGAAAAAAAAGATGAACGAATTCAGTTAGAAAAAATAGCAGAAAAGAAAAGACAAGAAGAATTTGAAGAAAAGAAAAGACAAGATGAGATGACAGAAAAGAAAAGACAAGATGAGATAGATTTAGAGGCTAAGAAAGCCCAATTTCTGCATGAAGAAAAAATGGCTTCTGTAGAGTTGGAGAGACTCAAATTGGAAGCTAGTAATAAACAGAGTAATCAAGAAGGTGTAGGTTCGGTCAAGAGAGAACATGCTTCATCATTTAAACTTCACTTACCTAAATTTAATCAAAATATAGACGACATTTCGTGCTTCCTAAACAGATTCCAGACAGTGTGTGAGGAATACAAACTGGAAAAATCATCATGGGTTATACATTTAATGTCATTACTGACAGTTGTGAAGCGTTGACAAGCTGTGTCAACAATGAATGAGGAAAACATAAAATCTTATGAGGCAGCTAAAACATTACTTTTAAGAAAGTATCAATTAGACGAGAATGGATACAGCAGCCTAAGATTTAAATAAAACTCAAAAAACACCCGATAGCAACAAGACTTTAGTGAGTTCATTTCAACTATAAAGTTATAGCTTCAATCGTCTGGATTGATTTGGCTAAAATAAACAAATACATATGAGGACCTTGATGGACCTTATTTTAGAGAGACATAAGAGTACTTTCTTCCTTCCATTAGCCCTGATTTTTTGGGGGCCTATTTACATGAACGGAAAGCCAGAATCGTTACAATCCCTTGAGTTGTTCGGGCGCCAGTTTATGACGGCACACCCAGGGACGAGTGTGAACACCTCTAATATTAAAGAGGAATTACCTGTTGCATCAGCTCATTGCAGTGCAGAATAAACAACCCTAGAGCTCGATCGCAAAGTATGGATAGAAATTTTGGCAGGAATAATGACCGAAATAGTGGATCTTTCCGAGGACGTACAATTTTGGCAATCAACCTTATCAATATCATAGAAACTCCCAACGATATTTTGATGGAAATAGACCATCACAGGGTACTTTCAATCTAACAGAGGATGGCGTAGATCTGAAAATACCTACATGAACAGAGGAAGACAGAATCCTATTATACAAAGAACAACCGAAAACTCTCCTCCATCTCAACACTGCCCAGGTTGTTACGTGTCCTACAACATTCTAATAATCCTCAGAATGGTAGAGAGAGTCGGAATTATTACCGGGGTAATAACAACTTTAAAATCGCTCTCGGAGCATGGATCGAAAAAACTCGAACTGGAATCATAATACGAGTAGTAACACAGGAGCGGTTAATCCCAATGGGGAAAACACAAATATTGCAAATGCGTGTGCAGCTGTATTTATTTAATCCATCACAATTGTTCAGAATGGCATGCACTATGTTTCAGCAAGATGTGGTTTACAGTCTTTCCTGCGGTCATCCTCTGCCCGCGTTGTTACCTCCATTAGCCTCGCATGATGGGAATAGGCTCGCTAATGTTTTCACAAGGGTTTTTTAAATAATCACCTAGTTTTCAGTCTTGCGTGTGATACAGGTTGCACAACTGTTGGAGTACGCAAATCGTTGGTAGACCCATCTTGCTGCACCGGGGAGAATGTAAAATATGTCCTATTTGGAGGCACGGTGGAATTCTATCCTGTGGCCATTGTGCACATTGATACTCCATTTTTCTCAGGTCAAGTGAAAGCTTGTTTATTACAGGAACCAATTGCTGACATAATCATGGGCAATATTGTGGGTATAAAAGCGTGGTCACTCCAAGATATAGAAATCTGGAACGTCAGTCCAGCATATACTACTCGCTAATATGGTCATTACAAGAGCACAGGCAACAGGCTCAAGAGGAAGAAAGAAATGAGCTACTAACAGTCATGACAAGGAGGAGATCAACATCTTATACCGATGTTTAACGAAGACATCATTTATTGATATGCAAAATAATGACAATTCTTTAAAAAGATTTTTTTCAAATTGGTAAAATCAGATGATGTCGGTTGCTTGGAAAAGGTCACAACCTTGGTATACAATTAAAATGACATATTAAATCGTAATGCTAGAGATGCTACAATCGGTACAGCAGCAAATTATGGTACCAACCAATATTCGACCTTACATTCTCAGACAATGCTGCATGATACAAACTGTGCAGGCCACATGGGCTTTGCTAGGACGAAATATAGAGTCTTAACAGCATTTTATTGGCCTGGAGTTAGTACAGGGATGTCAATTTATTTGGTCGTTCGTGCAAGACATGCAACAAGTGGCTACAACTGGGTGCTTTACCATAATGCACCTATTTCAGGCTGGGATATTTCGGTGCGACCATTACGAAAAAAAAAATGGCCATAGACTTTAATTAGGTCCACTGTCATCAGTTCCGTCAGCCAGTTGTCATAGATATGTCCTCAACCTGTATTGATTATGTGCACCAGGTGGCCGGAGTCAATACCTCTAAAAACATTGCTACCTCACCGATGTGTCTGATGCACTATTCCTCATTTTTTAACGAGAGTGGGGTTTCCCTGACAATATTTTATCAGATAGGGGAACACAGTTTGTGTCAGATGTCCATGTCGCATGTCCCGATGAAACTATGCAATATTGATTAGATCTCTTAGCTCTGTTTATCATCCTATGTCAAATGGCATGATAGAACGTTTAAATAAAACCTGCTGAAACAAAAATACTGGAGAAAGTTACCAACGTCACGTATCCACAAGGACTGGATAGATAGAGTGCTCCCCAGCAGTGCTGTTTCGCTTATCGGTGAAGTAACCCCAAAACGATGGACACACTGGGTTCCTCTGCCATTTGAGCTCATGTATGGTGCTCCACTCTACCACGAGGACCCATGTCGATAATAAAACCATTACTTACCGGTTCGGAGATGACTCAGGAATGCCAGTCATCCTATGAGTATGTGGTGAATCTACGAAAGACACTTATAGACGCTTGGAAAATAGCGATTTATCATGATTCCTCTGAAAAGGCAAAAGAAAAAAGCTAGATCTCTTCAAAACCGTATGGAAAAAAGTTAAGGAAATTTACTTCCTGGAGACTTAAAGCTTACGTCCTGCTACATAACCGAATGACGAGAAATAGCCCCTTCTCATTTCGTGGAGTGGTCCATATGAAATTATTTCAAAATTGACAGATGTTGATTACAATTCTTGACGTGAAAGGCAAGAATGAATAAAAACCATTTCACATCAAACATGCTCAAACAATTCATGATAGACCTGAATATCTTCAAACCTATCTTATGATGCTGTTAATGAAGTTAATCACTGATCCTACCACAGGATTCATCTTACTCAATTTCATTGTCAGTGATTCAAGAAGAACCACTTCTTTTCATGATGTACCTTTGCAATCTTCCTGTCATTTCTCTTTATCCGACAGGATCATGGGTAAGTGTATCTGTTTGTCCGGGTCTATCCAACGAACAACAATCGCAAATTCTTGCTAATCGAGAATCATATCAGCAAGTTCTTGCTAATATTCAGTAGGCCGAACGTCTTCTATAATCACTCACCGATATTAGACTTCACAGATCACAAACCATTAAATTAAAGCTTACCCTATCCCTATCCACTTTCAGGATCTAGGTTGTGAAAAAGAAATTAGGTCAAATGTTACAGCTTAAACATTATTTGCACCATCAGAGTCTGCTTATTCTTTCCAATGGTTATAGTCAAGAAGAAGGATAATAATATCAGATTATGCATGGATTCCCGTAAACTCAACTACCTAACCGAGTCTGACGCATACACAATGCCCGTTATCGACGAATTACTGTCAAAACTATCCAAAGCAACCTACTTTAGGCAAAATTTGACTTACCCATGGTTATTGGCAAATACCTCTCCTGGAAAACGCAAAACCTTTCAATGCTTTTGATACCCCTAAGGGTCCTCTTTCAGTATATAATTTTCATGTGCTTTGGCTTGGTAAACGCACAGCGACTTTTCGTTCGGATGATGAGGAAACTATTTTTCTCATAGGTCTGATATCATATCCTCCTATATAGATGAAATTTGTTTGTTCCACAACTCTTGGGACGAACATGTTTTCATGGATTGAAATCTCTTCACGAAATTCTACTCGCTCTAATAATCTGACAAAAGCGAATCCTTCGAAAAGTTCAAATAGTTTTCAAAGAAATTTCTTTCTTAAGTCACAGAGTGGGCCATGGATTTCTGAAAACTGTAGGATAAACTATCTCGAAGATTCTTAACCTATCAATTCCTAAGACTAAGAAGCAGTGCGGAGTCTTCTCGGCCTTATACAGTTCGTATTAATAAATTTATGCTTCATTTATCTTCTAGTTACGTCAGTTCCTGTCTGAGTTAACTACGAAAGGCTCCCCTAAGTAGAATTGTCTGGACGGAGGCCTGCAACATAGCTAGTCCATTTAAAAGCATTACTTTTCATGTTGCACCAATTTTAAAACTCCCTGATCCTCCATCTCCCCATTTTATTCTCAGACAGACCTTCGATGGATACGTGGTATTGTAGGCTCCTTGATGCAAGAAGTAGATGGAATGCTTCATCCAGTGATGTATGTCGATGTGGAAGCTCACAAAGACCAGAAAAAACCAGATATCCTCATTATTGAGATCGCGAGCTTTCTCGCGATACTCATATGGGCTGTCACTCAGAAGCTTCAAGCGTTTTCCTTCTTGGTTTCTCGTTTCATCATTGAGACAGACCTGAAGGCCCTGTCGTTCCTATCAAAAATCCAACAGAGAAAAACGCACGAGTACGGTCGTCACGTTATGCAATTAATTTGCAAAATAGTATATATGACTATATCATTCGACCTATTGAGAGGCAAAGTCCAATGTGCTTTGCAGATGTTTCTCTGTCGAGATGTACACAGACAGACCTGCCTCGATTTCTCTAGGATATGACATTGCTTGAGACCCACATTGTACAAGAGGTACAACTTGCTGCATAGTCCTACAGATACCTCGATAACCTTAATTAACTCGCTTATAACTGATAATTATCCATAACCAGAGACATATTTACCAATCGTTGATCAAGAGGAAAACAAACTCATGTCATTTGTAAGACAAGATAAAGTGACGTTTTGTGTGGTTACACTTCTTATATCGTCTTTCACTCTACAAAATAACATCAAGTTTCCATGATGAACAGTTACATAAGATCCTGATTTCCGGACAGTCCATAGTTCTATGCGGTAAGGGTAAAAGGAAAAACAAATCAAACAGTATCAATCAAGTAACACGTATATGGCTCTTTTGTCATATCCTTAAAATGGGCATATCCTTCCACAACATGAACTGGGATGCAAGAACTTTAAATAAAGATACATATGTCCTATTCCAGCAAAAACGAACTTCTCAAATATTGGGGGCAGAGGGAATGTGACACTCAAGACGGCAACATTTGAAAAGAAATCTCACACAAGAAAACAATCGAATTCGGTTACTCCTTATGGAGAACTTCGCCATTTGATACATTTTTTGTTTGTTATTACTTAAACCAGTTATGGGGACTCTAAAAGTGGCTAAAATTGCAAATAATTAAACTTTCACACTAATGAAAGAAGAACCTATCATTAAGACACTCATAACTATAGTTAATTAAGTTTTACACAATGCTACAAGACAGCACACACACGATCATGTGGACTGGGGGGGGGAAGGGGTGGGGA